>BLKR01002863.1:0-173318 GCA_011170035.1 Teleogryllus occipitalis
CCTGGGCACAGTGTAACCAAATTTTTTCTTAATCTTGACTTAGTGGTTGCTTTACTGGGGCAGGAGTTTTATAATTTGAGGCACATCTGAAATATTCTGTAACATATTTTACAAGAAAATCACTTTTATTCCAAACGCTTTAATGCTTACTCACAGTTTTCACTTTTGCAACCCTACTCAATCCAAACACAAAACTGAAGCACTGGCAGGAACAATTGACTGTAATTTAAAAATATTAATTTACAACCTGCAATTATCACAAACCCATAATCAAGTAAATTCAAGCAATACCTTTTCCGTAGCACAGTGTGACAAAAACTTGTACACAAACTAGACTTTTGTGCTTGCTTTCAGGAGGCAGCAGATTTATAATTACATGGCACATCTGTAAGATTGAATTTCATTTGTCACTAGTGTTTGACAATTACTCTACACTATTTGGGAATACTCACTAATTTCACATTGCAACCGTTCTCGAACCAAACCAAATAACTCAAGCACTGGCAGGAACAATTGACTGTAATGTAATAATATTAATGTAACAACTTGCAATAACCATAATTCCATAATCTTGTAATGTGTAGCTATACCTTTTCCTGGGCACAGTGTAACCAAATTTTTTCTTAATCTTGACTTAGTGGTTGCTTTACTGGGGCAGGAGTTTTATAATTTGAGGCACATCTGAAATATTCGGTAACATATTTTACAAGAAAATCACTTTTATTCCAAACGCTTTAATGCTTACTCACAGTTTTCCCTTTTGCAACCCTACTCGATCCAAACACAAAACTGAAGCACTGGCAGGAACAATTGACTGTAATGTAATAATATTAATGTAACAACTTGCAATAACCATAATTCCATAATCTTGTACTGTGTAGCTATACCTTTTCCTGGGCACAGTGTAACCAAATTTTTTCTTAATCTTGACTTAGTGGTTGCTTTACAGGGGCAGGAGTTTTGTAATTTGAGGCACATCTGAAATATTCAGTAACATATTTTACAAGAAAATCACTTTTATTCCGAACGCTTTAATGCTTACTCACTGTTTTCACATTTGCAACCCTACTCGATCCCAACACACAACTGAAGCACGGGCAGGAACAATTGACTGAAAATTGGGAGAATGTGTTAATGAAATGAAATTCTCTTCAACTCTCAATGGAGTATTTTCCAGTTCTTACCTGTTCTGTTGCACAGGAGGGCCCAACATGTTCTCTAACAACTGTGGGTGGTTGCATTAATATGTCAGATGTTTCTTGAGATGAAGTTGTGGAATCTCTAATTTTGTTTTAATTATTTCACATTGAAGATGTTCCTGGGATTGGCTCAAATGGAATTGTGTCTCCTTCCTCTCCTGTGCCTTCTTCAGCTGTGTCAGTTCCACTAGCACTGCTCAAATTTACAACTATTTCTTCATAATCTTCTTCCACTGCCTCTCTTTCATAATCCTCTTCAATAATTTTTTCTGTATGTTCCACTGAATTCTTCCAAATTTCTGGTGTGACCTGTTAATGCCATACCATAATTTTCTACTTTATTGTTTCACTAATTTTGAAAAAAATTATAATCATAACTGTTGTCATATATTTACTATTTTTCTATAATGGTGTATTGAAAACTTTACCTGATTTAGTGCCTCATTCCACACAGCTTTAGTTCTCTCCATTCCTTGCCCTGGCCTTTCACATACAGTTTTGTTGTAGTACCCTTTTGAAATGCCCCACACATGTTCAATAGGATTGAATTTGCAATGATATGGTGGCAGCCTCAAAACTGTGTGCCCTTCTGCAGCGAGCATGTCATCAACTACATACCTTTACCAATACATTGCTGAGGTCAGTTATTTATTAGATTTATATATCATTTATTTATCACAAGTGTAGATGTATATATTTGTACATATTTAAAGTACATATTTTAATATTTTATTACAATGATGCAACAGAACAAGATAATATGATGCAAAATATTAATGAAATGTATTCTTTAATGCACTGATATGTATCTCGTGGTACCTTTTTATCCTTTCACAATGTTGGCTCGCCAGGGCAGCAAGTGAGATTTTATTTGCAACTTCTGGCACTCGTACTCCTCGCTGGTTCAGCCATTCCTAAAAATTATTTTCTTTGGTTAAATTCCTTATTTCATTAAGCACAATACTTTCATTTCATTTCTGATACTTACGATCAGTTGATCCTTTCGCCACTTTGTTGTTGGATGCCTCTCTACCTGCCTTGAATGGTATGAAGCATTATCCATGACAATGATGCAAGGTCTTAAATTGCGAATGCCAGGAATCAGTTGTTTCTTAACCCAGGATTCAAAAGTAGAACTGTTCATTGCTCCATGATAATCTTGCCCCCTTTTTAGGTCAGTAGCAAATATCAGACCAGCACCTACAAAATGTCATGCTTCGTACACATGCCTCAGTTTGTACATAATTATTGCCATTAAAACTGAAAACATTTGTACCTGGTACAAAACCTTCTCTCGTTCCTGCATGAACCACAACTAGCCTCCTTCCCTCCGGTGGTCTTCTAATTACTCCTTTACTGGTGCCTGGTAGTTGCCATGAATAAGTAGTTGAACCTAATGAAAATTATGTTTTTTTCTTGTAATTTTTACTCATAAGTAATATACATTTAATATATATATTTTCAGTAATATACATTTTCAAAGGGCTATTTTACCATTCATATAGATCCATGTCTCATCAAGGTACACTACAGTTTTTGGGTTTTGACTTCTCTTATTTTTCATATAGTCTGCCACAAAATATAACCTCTTTACAATTATTTCATTTGACTCACAAATACGAATATTTGGGTCTCCTTTCCTCCATGCTAAACCCATTTCCTTAATAATTCTGAACAATGTTGTGCGTGACCCTCTAAATAAAAAAAATATCATAATTTTCCTTCACGTACTGCCAAACATCTGTAAGTGAGAGTCTCCTGCCTGTTGCAAATGAATAGGTCTTTAGAAAGTCTTCAAAAAGTGAGCCACATACTTCATCATTCCTCTAAATATAAAATATCTTACCATTATCAGCTTCCTGGTAAATATATCTGCTAATCGCTTCTCTTGCAAATCCATCAGCTGAATCTCTCACAGGTCGTGAACGCTTCCTCTTTTTGCTTGGAGTTTGAATACATTTTCCTGCCTTATAATCCCTAATAACGCTTGCCAGAGTTGTATAAGGTCTCTGTAATATATGAATATATTTCAATAAAATAATTATGATTCACACACACATGTTCATTGTGAAGACGTTCTTGAGGCATGCAATAAAAAGTCAATAATTATTGTGACATTGATGGCTTACCCCCACAATTACAGCTACCTTTGCAATGACACTGCTCTCAGGAAGTTTCACTTCTTTACGAGAATTTTTCTCGCTCTTGTATTTATAAACATTAAGAAGGACCTGCCTTTCACCACTCGATAAAATCCACTTCCCCTTCTGCTTCACTGGTGAGTTATTTCTAGAATTACCTGACATTTCTAAAAATGTCAAGCACAGCACACAATAAGATTTCCCTGGGGAAACAATTCGCGCACTGGAAACGCAAAAAAAATTGCTTTTTCAGCACGCAAGTGCGGGATGCGGCTCACTCGCATAAGCTCACAATCTCCACACAACGCTTTGCTGGTTGAAACCGTTGAAGTTGGCACAAATTCATTTCGCTCGCATGCATGCCATTCTCCGGCCAAGAAAAAGTCCCTGGCAGCTATATTTCCATTACGTCGGGAATTTACGTTGGGGTTGGCACCTACTTTCTCCAACCTAAAGGGTAATCAAAAGTCCCTAAGTCAATGTAGTATGTATGGCGGGTGGTTTACGGGAGGTTGGTATTGCCAAGCTCTCTGGGTCACATCTTACGTGGAATAAATCTTACGCGTTACAAGAGTACCAAGAACCCGCCTCTCCCCACACCTCCCGCTGTGGAGTATGAAGGAAAAGTGCGCTATTAGTAGTTTGATTCAGGTTTGTAGATCGCTGCACCAGTTCTGATTTTTGTCACGTGATATCTGGCGTCACTCAAGTTCGGGAACACCCCGCGAACTTCCGAAAATAGCGAAAATTTACAACTTATTAACGATGTTTCGAAAATCCTCAGTCATCGAATCCCTGCCATTGTGGGCTCTACCTCGGTGTAAGAAATATATCTTACATCGTGTATACAACTACGTAGTATACGATAAAGTTAAATGAACGTGTTTCAAGAGTTCAAAGCATTATAATTTGCTCGTTTCAAATTTCTATCGTGTGTTACACCTTCGAGATTACTAAAAATTGACTTTTCAGTTAGTCTTGTAGACTTTTGGTGGTGGTATTTTTAACGGATTAGTTGTTTTGTTTTTTTTACCATAACTTATCGTCGGAAGTGAGTTTTGATTATTGATCCTCAATATTTGAGACAAAAAGGATCCTTATTTATAGGAGGATTGGGTTAACCAAAGGTATAGGCCTCGGTAGACGTCTCAACTTTTTGCGTTCCCTTTTCACTTTTTTACACTAATTCTATCAATTGATATTATGTAGTCGGTTATTTGGATATTTGTGTTGTCCCACTTGATCGGAGGTGCTGAGATGCCTGTGAATATTACACAATGCGGAGAAAGTGAAATCCATTCTTTTTCCATGTTAACAGTCACTTTTATGTTTTCATTTTCTCTGTCATCCATTTTGGATTTCGTTAAAAAAAACTCACCATCAAACCACAAGTGACATCCAATAACTTCTAGAAGAATTCAATTTCATTCTTAATACTAACTTTCAAAACTATGGATATCATGAATTTTATATTAAATTAACTTCGGGGACAAAATTCCTTTAACACTAGGACGGCGATTTCCTTTCTATCGAAAATTTTGACGGGGACGAGTTTTTAGCATAACATCAATACAATCGTTCGGATTTTAACTGTAACTTCTGTATTGTTGTAGAATTTTATTGTTATGCTAAGATTTTTCTTACATATGTAACAATTGATACCTATAAAAATAGATAACATTAATACATGCATAAAAAGTAAAAGTATCTTTTTTTTTATTTAAATCTGTAAATTTACAATCTGTTCAAAACAAGAACAATAAGTAAATATGCTGTTAGAAATTACAAACTTGCATGGAAAGGTCACCCACTGGTGATCTTCCTTTATCATATTACACACTTGTAATGTTGACAAAACATTTGGTGTTGATTTTATTGCAGTAGTATCACTATTGTCATTTTAAAATCTATTTGGCAAATCCAATGGTTTGAACTTTTTCAGTCTTTTGACTTCTAAACTATTGTCCAGTAAGTTTATGGCTAGTACATTATTATGGTTTTCTAGTTTGCTGACATTTATGGCTAAAATATTTAATTTCTTGTTGTACTGTTGGCATAGTAAAATCATTATGTAGGACATCGTTTCGGACGTACCAGGGAGCACTAGCAATGTCTCTCAGAACCTTGGATTGGAATCTCTGTATGGTTTGAATATTTGACCTGCAGGTTGAGCCCCAGTTATTCTTGAAACCAATCTGGACATACTGTATACAATACAGTATGTCCAGATTGGTTTCAAGAATAACTTATACCTTAAAAGTTTATTGTCTGTAGCCAGCACATATTTTCTTCATAGCAACCAGTATAGTTGTTTGTATTTTATTGCGTTTGTGTAGAATATGTGCTTTCCATGTGAGTTTTCTGTCTAGGTGTACGCCTATGTATTTGACATCTTAAAATCAAGTTCTTGATACTCAGTAACTTTAAATTAATCAATCCCTCCAGAAGCTTCAAAGCAGCGTGCACAAATATAAAAGCTTTTTTAATACTAGCATTATAAATGACATTTTCTGTTGGAAGAAATCGTTCATAATCAGGCATTTACGGCACAAATGATGACGTATTAGCATTTTACGGCACAAATGATTGGGTCATCACACGTTCATTCAATCGCAGCGAGAGAATCCTGGTGAAGAAGAGATAAACGGAACAGCACCACGGTTTTCTCGCACGAATGTCAAATACTATGCTCACACTATTTCTTGATCCTCGAGCTCCCTAGTCCTCGCTCAGCCCGGCATAGCACGGCCCGGTAGAAAATATGAGCTCCACTCGGAACGTCACGGCTCAGTTTGCAGTGCTGCCCACCTTCCTTTTCAATGCAGACTTGCTAGTTTTCGGTCTCTTTCTATCGACCTGTGCGTACCATGTTCCTTCTTGTTACTCAATTATTTCTATAACTTTTAATTATTTCTTCGGAATTTAAAAAATCTTCCGTTTTTCATAGCTATCTACTCCCAGACGAGTTATTACTCAGAGTTTTCTGTCAATAAAGTTGACAGCCCTGCACTACCGTGACGTAGACAGAACCCGCCTCTCCCCCCCCCCCCGCTGTGGAGTACCAAGAAAAAGTGCGCGATTAGTACCTGAGACTTCACAAGAAAGTTGTTCCGGAAAATATAGTTTGATTCTCTTATAAATTTATATTGCTGTTATAAAAAAATTAAAAAGCGTTTCCAATTTGTTTATAATATTCCTTTATTGCATTCGTACAAATTTGAAAACTCGCTCCTAACGTCGCTCGTTTTCAAAACATGTTCTCATGAAATAAAGCTTATTACATTATAAACTAATTGCATAAACTACTATTAAATGAATAATGGAGTACACGTTACTCGTTGTCTGAACATCTAATGCTAAATGCTCTACACGTTTTCACACCTAAGAAAACTACCCCAAATTCTCATTACTAGGGATCGCATAATTATGTAATCACATATTTTCCTAACGTAACTCTGTCACGTCGAATCAACTATATATTCACGTTTCATATCGGTTAGTGCAAAAAAATATTGACTTTTAGTACATACTTTTACATATTTTACCCGAAAGTACATATACTTACATATTTTACCCAAAATAACATATTTTTACATAATACTGAATTTTTCCATTTTCTGCAATTTTTAAAAATTTAATTCTTCAATTTTTTCTGTTTTTGTTAAGGAATCTCTCACACAAACAACATTGTCAAACATTTTTTTAGCCTCCTTTTTAAAATGCGGCTATTGCATCGCGTTGAAATGAGTCTTTTCATTATATCGACGGTATTGCAAATAAAAGGATAAGGCGACGACGCAATCCATCGCTTCTGGAGTGTTAGTTTTCAGCACGAGTATCGCAGAGAACAGAACGCAAGTGTGGTTTGTGAAAATGATACGTTTAGTAGGCGATATCGCGCACCCACTACGCATCTTTCAGGGGTCTCCCTAGACCTTGATACCCTTCAGAAATTACATGCACCAGGACAGGAGGCACCGTTGATATTTTTCTTTCCCCGATTGTCACACGCGAGCCTTCGCCATTGTTTGTAAATTATCTCTTCGGGCCCAAAATCTGAAGTAAAATCACGACGCGGCACTGAAGCTTTTGGATTAAAACTTATGGGTCAGTGGTAACGCTGAGTGATAATTTAGCACAGGCAAGTACGAGTTTTCAGAGCAGTCTAGCAATATCGCTATCGTAAAAAACATTTTAAGTTGAATTTAAGTGATCTAAGAGTCAATTGCTTAAATTTGAATCAGCGTTGTTTTTATTCCCTAATCTCAGAGAAATATTGAACAGCGACATTGTGGATTCCGTTTATATCTTTATTACAACTTATTGTACATTTTACTTAAAACGGCCGAAGAAAACGATCTCTCTGACGTGAGTGTATGACTAAAGCACTTCACAGAAGAATTTGAACACTTTTCTACACAGGGAAAACACTTCTTTGCCAGTTACGTAAAAAAATGTACTCAGTGATTTCAAATCTTAAAACATACATTCACGTCGTGTCATCAAACACGAATTTCGAAGATACACATCCAAACCCCAAAACAGTTCTTATTGATTGATTCGCATGATCACCAAAGTATTGAGCGCAGAAATTTAACTTTTGAATTATTTGTGTTGTTATGGTTTGTGCCGGCATTCCCATATGGCAATTAGGCAATCCAACGATACCTAAATTTCTGTAAAAATATCCACATGAAACAATTCCATACAGATCTACGAAAAAAAGACTGGATGGAAACAATGAATTCCATTTATGGGAAATAGGCGATGGTCCCATCTGGGTATCAACTGACAAAACAACTGATGTGCAAGAAAATCATGTTCGGAATGTTGGAATAGGTTTAATGAATAGTTAAAAGTGTAAGTACTTTGATAATTTGTGAAGTGTTACCCAAATGCAACCATCAAACTATTGCAGAACTGTTACTCATACAAAGGGATTTTTGGTCTCATGGAGTTAAACACAATCATATCTTCCTTCTAATTCTAATACAGTTCCGCACATGTACTGTGACATACCAATATGTGATTGAATATGGTACAATATTTATTATCAACTGCGTAAATTATAGGGGATAAAAATATGTGAATATGCTAGCATAGCAACGGTAAGCGAGCCGTCGTCAAGATCAACATCTTCATGCAGTGACAATCGCGGAGACGGCTAGTTCATTTTGTATAGAATTCAGGGATTGGCCGAAAAAGCAGTGACAATCGCGGAGACGGCTAGTTCGTTTTGCAAGAAATTTAGGGATTGGCTAAGAACGGAAGTACATCAAGTGTTGTCTGTAAATAAACAATTGCAAAGATGGACCGAGTTTTGCAGGGCTGAAAGAATACGAGAGGCATTCATTCTGACTGATGCCGTGGTCTCGAACGGATCGTGCTCCAATTAATGTTAGGAGTTTTTTGGGGGACTTGAAAGCATCTACTAGGGAATAGATATTGATAGAACATCGAATTTGAATACTAAGTGTGACAGTAAAACTTTAAATATTTCAAGTGAACGAGTTAGAAGGATATTGAGAGCTTAGGCGAAGTTATCAGTAATTGGACTGGAATGCTAGCAGCAGATAATTTTTGGATCTGATGAACGGTGATTGAAGTGTGCTTCCGAGAAGAGAAGAGAGAAGATGGTATCAGGACCTGAGGACGGCGACGTCGGAGAAGAATGAAGATGGTCCAAAAGCGCGCGAAGACGAATGCGACATTATAAGGTTGGAACCGGTCATGACCAAGGTTTTTTTTATATTGGGTAAAATTATAAAATACCAAAATTGTTTAATAAATTTCCATGTTTTGTGAAATGAATACGTGATTCTCATTGAGCCAATTCCAGTAACGAAGTAGCAAATTAGAAATATATTTGCTTTTCAGGTTCCTCGACCACTCTATAGATGGCAGATCGGATAATCATCTATTAGCATACAATAGTGATTATTTCTATGAAACCCATCGACCCAGGTAGCCGGAAACTAATTTATTATAATTAGAGTTGAAGGTTGCCGTGTATAATAGTATTGGCGTAATCTTTTCCTGGCGCCCATTTATACAAATTCGGAACGAATTACGTTGAATAAAATCATCAATATATTCAATTTATTTCAGTACAAGGCAGCGGAAGCCCTGCAAGTTTTGTATCCTAAATTACTACTGCTAACCTAACTATTGATTGCCAAAAAAACAACGAATTAACGAGATAGGGCATCTGAATTGATTCTATGAGCAACAATGCTTAAAATTTTATTTTATTCATACAAGTTATATATCAGTTTGAATCTTATACTGCAGCATCCTTAAGCATATCACAGCAATTGCTTTATGCTGAAAAGCTGAAAAATTGTATTGCCTAATTTTCAGTAGGCACTACAATTAACTCTTTGGAGATGTCTTCCAAGCAACCTTCCACCTGCCCTGAAATTGACCAATCATCAGCCGCTTCTTTAAAAACTGTTCATTTATTATTCGAGGATCAAAAGGGACCTAATGAAGAAAAAGAGGTCTTCAGTTCTGGAGAACACCACGCATTCGAAACCATTTGCAATTTGCGCTGATAGCTGTTAGTGCAGTGTTATGAGGGGACAATTTGATATTGACTACACGCCAGAGGATATGTGCAAGTTTAAAAACGCACTAGTAACTTCGTGCGATGTAGAAAGCTCTTTTAGTCAGTACAAGGCTCTCTTACAAGTGTGAGCTTTTGCCCTGTCCAACGTGGGCTGGCTGCTTGCCCGGCTGCCAGTGGTAGTGAGAACTCACCTGCGTAGCCACTTATAGTATCTGGCAGAGGATTCGGAAGATATGCATGTACTGGATTCCGGTTTTCTATCATTAAATGATCTCATTATATAAGAAATATGGCTTTAATTATTCTAGTACCCACCCAAAACAAACACGCCCCATACATCATTATCACTGCTAAATCACAATTGACGCCTACTGCGCTCTTACAATCTACTCCTCTCTCGACCGTCTTTCTCTCCACCTTTTAAATGTTTGTGTGCGGTTGCCCCATTTGGCGATCTCACCCGAAATGCATCGTGACAGGCGCAGGTAGATGATGGTCTCCGGTGGTAGCGAGGCGCAGTCAACTCCAGTCGACGCCGGGTCTCCCTCGTAACTCGCTGAAGTGGCGGCGTGGCGAAAGCGATGCCTCAGGGAAGGCGCCCTCCGTCTTTCGTTGCTTCTCCTGGCGCCCACACATGTGGGCGGACACGCGTGCGTGCGTACACGCGTTTACGTTCACGCTTGTAACAGTCTTCGGCGGCTAACGCCTCAGCGCGAGGCACTGATCGCGACACTCGGCAGCCATACGGCGACGCGACACTTAGAGAAGCCGAACCAGAAGCGAGGAATTTCCGACTATGAAGAAGCTCGCTCACCGAAGAATTTCAGAAATGGCAGAAGCTCGCTCACCGAAGAAATTTTTCAAATAGAAGACCGAGGAAGCTCCTATCTCTCTATTTATGGCACGCGCCATTCCCCCTCCCGTCATGATGATGCGGTGGCTCCCCGCCAATCACGCATCGGGTTGTGCGTCACGTGACTTGTCTCATCTGACCCACGAACCGTCACCTGGTGCCTCCTTGCAGCCAACCTACCAAACGCCCAGTGACGTAGGCCTTCGCGCCCTTTCTATGACGTCAGGGGTTTTTCCTTGGCGTGGGTCCGACAAGCAGTTGGGAATTTCCGTCTCTTTGTTCGACTTCCCGTTGCCGAAAGGCTTATGGCCGAGAATAGCTCGTGGTGTTCTGTGCATCTACACAAGATAATAGGAAAAGTTTCATTGCTGAAAAAATTTGAAATAAATATTTGTATCTCGTTATGAAGATCGTTCTAAATAATAGGATTATGCGGAGTATGTTTAATTTTGGTCTTTATGTTAAAGAAATATAGCACTATACACTAAGATGAAAGTGTTTTAATAAAAAAGAATTGATATAAAGATAATTAATGCTATATATTGTTACGAATCTATGTGGTGAATTAAAACAGATTATTTTAACAAAAACGTTTTTTTGTTTCTTAACACGATTACTGAAAACACTTGATTTATGTACAGATAGTCTTCACTTGATTATTCCTTTATACGACACACTTATCATGATATTTATTTACACTACACTTCTCTTGATTATTTATTTTCACTGTTCACTTCTTTTGCACTGTCGCACGGTTCACTGCACTGACCACTGTCCGTCGCACTGACCACAGTCCACTGCACTGACTTCACGGCGCTGGCCACGGTTTTTGTCACTGAGCACAATCCACTGCACTGCTATTCACCTCGATGCACACACTTCACAGCTCAGACTTACTCGCGGTCGCCGGCCGCCACTTGGCTGGCAACCGCCTAGAATTTTCTTGAATTTGCTATAAACATCGCGAACACTCCGGGACCATTTAGTTCGGGGGCCGCCGGCAGATGACGAAAACCGCGCATACCTTGTAACCATCTAGTTCGGAAAGCCGCCGGCAGATGACGCCATCCGCGTATACTATCTAGTTCGTGGTGGCGCCGGCAGATGACGCAATATTCATTACTATATTTTTAACTTTTTAGTACATATTTCTGTATATCATAATACATATATATGTACATATATTCCCAATTTTTAGTACATAATTATACGGGCCCTACTCATTACTAATCGAAGAACAAACGTTTCGTTTCCGTCGGCATTCAGAATTCAACATGTGTATGGGTTAGGGTAGGAATACCAGAATTTACAAAAACGTTCACAGAATACATTTTTCCTCGTAGAACTCATTTTTCCTCAGTTTTTTGTTTTTATTTTGACCTTGAATAAAAATATAAAGAAATAAAACAAAGTCTCATAATAGTTGCATATCATTGTTCAACAAAGAGAAGAATTCCAAAGAATTTCACATTTCAGTATCTCATCTTGTCACCATTTAACAATGAACTTCTCAAATTTCTATCGCTTCCTCGAGGCAGCGTAGATAGTAATATGGAATTAAAGTTAAAATGTTCGTACAAATTTATGGTACTCAATGTTTTCAATTTTTCTTTCATGTAAAATATTAAAAATAATACTAACATACTCCAAATTCAACCAATTCAAACGAAGATCCTGTGGTGCATACCTACGTTTATTTAGATAGCCAGGAACAGTAGTATTTTTAACTTTTAGAAATGAAACATCCGTAATTAACGATCAAAATTTCTTGAAGGAGGTAATTTTCTATTTCTAAGTTAAATTTATTGCTTAACTTTAATCTACTTTCTTTTATAAGAATCAGTGGCGTAGATTCCCATTAGGCTGGAGTCTTCGATGCAAGGAGGAATTTTTAAAATATAAATTTTTTTAACCTCCTTGCTTCAATGCATGTGTGCTTGCGAGACGCAAATATTGGGGCTGCTTGGTAGCCCCGAAGGCCCGCCCAAGGGGGCCTTTCGGTAATCTTCGTGATTAGTCGGGGCCTGTGGTGGGCTCTCTCGCACCAAGACACACACTCACACACCACATAAATAAGCCCAGCTTATCGGAGTAACCCACCTCACAGACGCTGAAAGGTGTGACAGGAAACAGTGGGCCGCGTGCCGTCCGATTTATGATCAATACTGTTCACAAGCAATTCGTTTAATTTACACTTTTGGAGAGAAATGTCTTGTAGATGGTGTGGAAAATTGATTCTTAGTAGTTTACTTAAAGACCAAAATGAATACTCTATTATTAATAATATTTAAAATGTCATTTACATGAGTTATTAAGACAGGGACAAAAGAGAGCAAAATAAATCAGTAATTGTAATAAACATGCTGCCGACCCATTTGGTTCTACCATTTTTAATTATTTTTGCGGGCAATGAAATAAATGTTTGTTCAACATGAATGCGGACCACTGTCCTGGCCCTCAGCGGGCTTTCGGTTTAAGTGACGGTGACACCTCTGCGACGTCTGCATGCACCAAAGGCTTTGGAATATAGTACTAGACCTACTCTCCTGCCCTTCGGAGCGCTGCATTGAACACTGCGCGATTCGCCATGTTGATGGCAACTACGAAGTGAATAACCGAAGCCCGTGTGTGTTTACGTGCGTTTACTTTATACTATAAAGTGTTTAGTGAATCTTTACGACCAGTTCGTGTGCAGCATTCGGTTGTACGAATCGAAATACGAAGAATTGTAAAAAATCCTTTCACAAGTAAGTGTATGAGGTGAACATATAATACAATTTTTCTAATACAAATGCGAAACTCATTCACCGAAGTATTAAATATATTATTTGAATGTACATTTTGAGAATTATATGAGATATTCATGATCATGTTAGAGAAGGGATTTCCAGAAAATCATGTAATAAAAATTGTAAAGAAAACTAAATTTGCATGTCAAAATCAAGCTGTACCACTTAGCAGAATGTCATAATAGTTTATTACATAAAAATTAATAAAGTCACAAAGTCATTGCACAAAGTCAATCACTTTCATGATCCAGTAAATAATATTCATGTTTGTCAAGGAAATATGGTTTTATTCCAATCCTGTCAAATTTCCCTAAATCCTTTCCAAAAGAAAGTTCA
This sequence comes from Teleogryllus occipitalis, assembly GCA_011170035.1. Lineage (NCBI taxonomy): Eukaryota > Metazoa > Arthropoda > Insecta > Orthoptera > Gryllidae > Teleogryllus > Teleogryllus occipitalis. The sequence continues at coordinate 13,887 of BLKR01002863.1, forward strand.
CTATAATTATTATTTTTATTGGTAATAATATTTGTAATAATAATTTATTTTCCATTCTCATGACATCTTCATTTTTTCAATTTTGTCCTGAACAGTTATAATGAGAGGTAAATTGAAACTACTTACTAGCATCCAATTTTCTTTAACATTATGTATAATCAAGTTGATGTGCTTGTAAAAAATTTGTAAAGGCTGAAAGATTACCAATCATACTTCATTATGGAAGGTATATTATTGTGCCAATAAACGTATATATAAACAAAAACCAAAAGAATTTAACTTTCTAACAAGCAGTTTTGAGGGTGAAATTACTCATAAAATGCGGTATAAGACAGGAAAATGTGTTCTCTGAACTTTGTGGAGGAATCCCATTGTTCTAATGAAAACAATGATACTTTCTATTACATTTTTTTTCTTATTGATACATCTAACTTATGTGTATTCTAGATTTTATTTCCGAAAACCCCGTGCTCGTATGCTCACAGTAAGCTCAGCTCGCGTGCTTTTGCCATCATTATGGCGGACGGCGCAACGTTCAATTTTTGTTGCGCGTTGGGCCTCCTTAACATTGGTGTGTGCGGCCTTGGCATGCACGATCAGAGAATAAAGCTCAATTGAGTTCTTGCAGAACTGACGAACACACTGATATATGGAGCATATTCTATACTATTGCGTGACGAGCTTATATATTATAGTTCACTTCGAAAAGAACTTTTTATGCACAATTTCATTTGAAGAAAAAATATGTCTTCAAATTTGTAGTTGTAGGAAGACGCCGAAAAAATTCAAACTTTTTCAATTTTCGAAAATTCAGAGTTAACCGTTAAAATCGGACCTATTCCACCTTTATAAGTGTATTTTGCTCTATTCTGACAATAAATTTAAAGAAAAAATATGGAGCAGTTTTTGAGAAAATTTTGAAAATGTCCGGAGGGCTTGATATAAAGTACCCCAAATATTAAAGAATGTTTTTCAAATGTCAAGGCATCAACTAGAGCCAGATGGACAAGGGTTTCTTCAATTTGAAAAGGATCGTTCGCATGGTTTAGGCTCTAGCAGTGTTCAGACGGACGTTTTGAAAAAAAAGTACTTTTTCGGTATCAGGGGACCCCAAAACGTGTATTTCCGCATTACATAACTTTCTTTATACTACGTATAGACATATACGAGAAAGTAACTAGAGGTGCTACAGAATGGCACAGACTTTCTCGTAGTATAGTTTTCTAATTTCCTTGGTGTGGTCTGGCTTTAAGGTTTGGCTCCATTCTCTGGCCAGCTGCTATCTATCAAAGTATACATATATATTTTACATTTTCTCAACTGTTTGCTTTCCTAGTAGTACAACCGAAATATTACTTCAAGAATATTAAAGAAGAGTAAAAACTAGTCCAAAATAGAAATTTTCATTGAAATATTTGAAGCGGTTTTTAAGAAAATGATGATTAAGCATTACTGTAAATGCGAAATTTGAAGCCCCTTTTCAAAGAATATATTGAGAGAATTTTTTCTCTTAACTGGTTTTTCGTCACCAGAGCCCGTCAGTGAATTTTTTTCTTGCAGCGTTACATAACTTTCCATATACTATGTTTATTTCTCCGTATATACGAGAAAGTAAAAAGAGTAGAACCGCGTCTTAAATGGCAATTTTCATTGAAAAATTTGGAACTCTTTTTAAGAAAATGGCGTTTAACCGTTACTGTAAATGCGAAATTCGATGCTTTTTCACACGAATCTACTGAGTTTTCGAAAAACTTCATTTAAAGCAGTCATTCACAACTGCAATAATGTAAACAAATTGATGAAAATGTGTATTAACGACGAGAAGGATATTTAAAAAAAATTACATTTGTGTAATTTTTTTTGGAAAAAAATAACTGAATACACCAAAATGAACTGTGTATCATATTAAACCGTGCAAATAGCACTATCCACAGGAAAAGTTCGAAGAAAAAATTTGGAGCAATTTTTGAGATAATGGCGTTTGTGCGTTTCTGAAAATGCGGAAATTTGCGCACATTTTCACTCAAAACTGTTGAGTTTTCGAGACACTTTATGACATTATTTATAGCACACATACTCATAAATGTAATAATGTGAAGAAATCACTTCTAAAGTAAATAATAACGACGTGAGAGACAAAAAAAACTTTTTTTGACTTCTCAAAGAGACCAATTGTCGTTCCTTACGTTGTCGCAAAAGAGCGGTCTTTTTGAGCGGAAATCTTTCCAATGTCTAAGGTACTTTAAAACGAACACCGTTAAGTTCTGATGAATTTAGTATGTTGCTATTTCACGTCCAACATTTGTGCACTTCTCTTAGCAAATCTGATGTTTCCTCAACCGATGCGTTAACTAAGAGCTCGATCGCATCTACCTCATCGTTGGCTGAAGGGCATCTTTCAAGCTAATGCTGTAGCCCATCGCACTGCATAGAGTTGTTGAATTGTGTTGCGTATAGTATCAGAAGTAGTACGTAAAGAATAAAACATTGCTAATGAATTCATATTATTAATGAACGTGCCAACTAAATGGCCTCCAAATGTTCTTGTATATAAAGCACTGTCGATCTGTTTACCACCTCGTGACTCGCTGAGGAACGTGGAGAAACCACTGTGTTATATACTGAAAACATTTTTGTTTTTTTTTTAATAATGAAATTCATTAGTAATTTTGAAGGTCAATCTGTTGCATCGGAAGAGCTGAAAAAACTTTGGCGCAATATCAATTTGGAAAGACAACCCTTGTGTCCACTCCTTCAAAGCCCTTGGGGCATCCATCGGTCGCTGAACAGTGGCGAAGTTTCACAGAAGCAAAGAAGAATCTACTAACAAAGAATAATAGAAGGATTTGCTCTTCGGAAATTGGAACACAGAACGGTGATGATATGAATTTGATGACAAAGAACGTTCTTGTGAATGTTTTTTTAAAAAAATGTAGTTTGTATGTAACTTACCTATTTTCCTTCAGTTCATGTGGATTTGTCATGCTATGGTATAAAACCATGTAATATATTTGGACCTAAATATGTATTAATTTTTTTTGCACCTATCTTTTATAATTTTGGCACCTAAAAGTCTGGCCTCTACTTATCAGCTCATTCACCGGGATCAAAGATATATTGTGAAGCATTTTACATAAAAATTAAGTCATGTCAAAATAAGGGAAGACATCCTCCTAGTGTTTTAAAGCCATTTTGAACTCTTTAAATTAAGTCTAATTTAATCTATCTTCCATACTTTATTTTCTGTGGACTTGTTAATTTTATTAATAATATACACTTTAACATACTTCTAATATTTTCCCTCAAAGGGTTCTACCTTGAGAGTAAACTAAATCAGTGCTCTTATTTGGACATGTTCTTTGAGAACTTTCTCCAATACATTTTTGAGAGCATAACATTAGGAAAGAAAACAAGGGGCATCTGGGTACATCTTCGGTTAAAACTTCAGTGTGACAGGAGTTACACTAACACCGATTGCAAATATTTTAATTGAAAACTGTAAATTAATTCTGATCAGTACCCAAAACAGCAAAGCAAAACATTAAAAGTAAACATCTTAATATTTTTAACTAATCCCGAGAATACAATTGTTTATTTAATTAGGGATCAAGAATAGCATTTAGCCACAAAAGTACTTTATTTTAAAATATTTTATTGATCACATTTTTATCACAAAAATTCACTTCATTCAATAAGAATGAAAGTATTCTTTGGAAATTGATTTTTCTGAATAAAATATTCAGTGAGGTAGCATCACACTTGTCTTCACAGTTGCCTGAAAAACAGGAAAAAGAGATTTATAGTAAAACACTTCAATAAAACATTTAACAAAAGAGAAAATAACTTACTGCTAAACCCTCAATTGATTCATCCCAGTTTTTCTCAGCAATTAGTTGAACAGCTTTACGGAAGACATCAATCAACTTCTGAACATTCTTCTGAAACATTGCTATGACAGAAGTAGCAGACACAACTTCTTCAACACTTCTCCAGCAATCATAATCAGTAACAACTGCAAGAGTTATGTAACACAATCCAGCTTCCTTTGCAAGCACAACCTGCAAAAATCAAGGCATTAAACTACAATTTCCAATTTAATTCACTAACTTACAACAGAAGTGTATATTTACTTCAGGTACAGTTGTCATTCCAACTAAATGTGCTCCCAGAATTCGATACATGTTACTTTCAGCAAGACTTGAAAAGCGAGGACCATCAATCACTGCTATTGTTCCTGATGGTTTTACAGACACATTGGCACTTTTGGCTGCTTCCAACACCACTTCCTGAGTAGCAGGGCAAAATGCAGGCCTCATTGGTAAATGGCATATTCCAGGCAAAGAGCCTTCGTCACCATTGTAAAATGTCTGAATTCTTGATTTTGTGCTGCGGTTATTGAATTGACACACAACAATAAATAAGTTTATTTCAGATATTATAGAAACTAATATATCTTAACAAAATTGTACACACAAAAATTTGCTTATAATATAAGCTTTGTTTTTACTTGTCTATGAAAGAATCCAGAAGAACCAAATCTCCTGGTTTCATCTCTTCTTGTAAAGATCCCACAGCTGCTGATGCTAAAACGTGTGTGCACCCAACCTCTCGCAGAGCCCAAATGTTAGCTCGATAGTTGACTTTTGATGGCATAATAGTGTGTTTACGCCCATGTCTGCAGAAAATATTTAGGCACAAAATGTAAGCAGCAATTGGAAACAATGTGTAATGGTAAAATTAGTAATTATATTGTAAGATCTAATGATAAGCAATTAAAGAGATCAGTGAAAAGATTAATTTAGACAGTTTTAACATCAGTTCTCCATTTTTCTTATAATACAAATAATGTAACTTTCTCTTTTGCATCACTGTTAATGGAAATATGCATTTTCCACTATGCTCTAGATGTACTGGAAAAAGAAACTTTCCTACTGGAAGATTTAAGGCTTCAGTCACAGCTTCTGAACACAAATACACTAAGAATAGTAATGAATGCACAAAGTAAGAGGCAGCAAGAAGTATAGCCAGAATTTTACTGCACTGACGCAAAGAATAGAATAGACAGAGGCACAGTAAAAGCAAAGGCATGTGATCACACTATTACAATGAATGGGTTCTATCATCGGATATGTCATTTCCCCAAAACAAAATGAGAGTGGATATAGTGAATGTGAAAGACAATCATTAGCATGAGCATTATCAATAGAATCTGGAAGTTTGGCAAAATACATTTTTATTAGTGTTGTGATTTTATGACTTTTAAAAATAGGAATCCCTTAACTGTATTTCTGGAGTTGTTTTAGTACATTTTCATTTTGCCTTTTTTAGAGTTTGATGCCCATTAATGGCATTTTGCCATTTTCGTCATTATTTTGCTTTTTTCTCTGGGCACTGATCTTGATCAAGCTGGAAACAACTGTGCCTCTGTGTAGTCCAGGTGTGCAGGTATGTTTTGTCTTTCTTTGGAAGCAGATGCTCCAGGACCAGACAATGTTAACAAGTGCTACAAAATGGCACAGACTTTCTCGCACTAGTTATTCTACAATGCTCATGCAATACCATATGAAGTTCCTTTTGTATAAATTTAATTTTATGAGTAGCTCACCTTGCTAGTAGAACACAAGGAACTCCATTTATAGTACCTTCAATGAGAACATCAGATGGATTTCCAAATGGAGTAGAGAGAGTTCTCTCTTTTCTATTCTCCAAAATATCTGGATCATCTAACCCTGATCCCCCAATAATTCCAATCTGTAAAAAAAGAATTTTAGCTAAATACATATTCATGGAAACAATAATTTAACTGAAGAATTCGGCTCTAGTTAGCCCTATGTCACATTTTTGACAAAAATAAGACAATACCATGTACTATCATACTCGTTATATTTATTACAATTTGTTCCAGTTTTATGGTATTAAGGTACTATACATCAAATGTCACTGTACAACAGAGATATTTCTTTGCAACAGTGTGACAAGAAATGTGGAAATCTTTTTCCTTATTTTTCTCAAATACTTTATACTGACCATTGGATTTGACTATTAACTTTAAATCTCAAAATTATTTTAAGACAGCAAATGTTTAAACTCAAAATATTTCACATTTCTTTCACTATGTGTACATTTTCTGCTTTATTTTATGTTTCTTTTTTAATGTTTTCAGGCTTCTTAGGTGTATTATTGAACACATTGACACATATTTATGTAGAAATTTTGTTAAAATTGTTCATTCTCCTTACTAATTGTGATATGTGCATTTTCCAGAACTACATAATTATCTTACATATTGCATGTGATCACATTGTCATTCTTTTTATAAGACCCTGTAATAATTAAATTCACCTTTGTATACAGAACTAGTGGGTGGACATCATCAAGTGTAATGCCATAAATGTCAGTGGTGGATGTAAGAATTTCTTTCTGGAAAATATGCATAAAAACCACAAATAGCAACAAGAACGAACAATTTTAATGAATTTTTTAAGTCAATGTCAGTAGATAATGTGTCAATGTGGACAAAAATAATACACCTAAAAAGCCTGAAGAAGAGATTAAAAAAGAAATGTTAAAACGTCGTAAAATAAAATAGAATGTATACAAGTGAATGTGAACAATAAATGTATTACGAGTATAAATATTTGCTTTATCTTATAACTCAGAATAAATTCAATGTGGCATAGATCTATCCAGAGCACAGCCCTTCAATTCTCCTCTTTCAATGTAGAAACGGTCTTGTTTAAGAATCAGCCCAAGAATAGTGTGTATATTACATTTCAGAGAGCTTGTTACTCTTTTTTGATGTTAATAAAAAATACTGCAAACATTACTAGTACATTTTTTTCTATTACAAGGATTTGAAATTATTAAAGAGCATGCAATATTATCTCTCAAAAACAACTCTATTCACTAGTATTTTCAACACTGACAGTATTTCCGTTTCTGGAATAATACAGTATCTTACTTCTAAGAGCACACTGTGCAATGTATGTCTCAATGCACTCGTTTATATTAACAACATAAAACTCAACTTTCTTAGTTCGTATTTAAATTCTGTTGAACTACAGGCCTAATTCATTACAAAAATTAAATTTTAAAATTCAGAGTTCATGTAACATAATCATAATCACTGTTGTTTGAACCTTCTTCTTCACTTTACAAAGCACATTGAGTTTGTGCGTTTAATTGAAAAAAAATTAAGCACATCACGACGAGTTAATTAGACAGTAATAATACTTACTTTAACAGCGTGCTTTCCACTCATGATGTAAATTAAAACAATGTTTTTCTTTTATTTGTATGGTCACCGCTTTATCAGAACTGACGCCGGACTCTTGGTTCCTCCCACAAAAGTATAATTCTGCTTCTGGTCTATCCTCGCAATCAACACCATATGTGAGATCAGGAATACTCTGGAAGACGATTCCTTTCATTCAAATTTTGCCATAAATGAATCTGTAACTAGCCGTGGAAACACCGGCCTAGCACCTAAGTTTATAAATATGCGTTCTATCTGCATCAATCTGTGCACAATCTGGCAAACTCCACGTGAACTTTATCTGTTTTATCTCTCTGTCCCAAACTGGCCCCGAACCCAACCAGACAAAACCGGAGAGAACGAAGTAAACAACTGGGAAATAATGAAATCGCATCCACTACACAGTGGACCAAACGCCTCTGATTATCATCATATGATCCAAGGCATTCACTGTTCAAATGTTCCACATGTTCAAAAAAGTCACAAAACAATCAACAAATCATACCTATTAAATTAAATTGTAAATTTTGTCAATTATAATCATGGAAGAATACTACTTGTGCCAAACTCTCGAACAAGCCGCATGTGAACTCGAATCACAGAGATCAAAATTGATATCTAATTCATAGATGGCGCCACCAACGAAACATTTGTTCCGCAGAAAGTGGCTATGAGTGGGGACATAGACAAAAATTTGTTTATAGTCCAGAATGACGTCACATTTGGCGGGAAAGTGTTGGGTGCAAACCTGTGCTGTGCGCGTAAGCGATTCCTAAAGAATTACTAGTTTTGGCTGTATTTTGCGGTTGCCGAGGCGGGTGTGTCTTACCACATTTGTTATTTACAATGATATTTCCTTTCTTTCGGTTTATTTAGGTTCTGGCTGGGAATTTCGTCAACGAATTGAATAAAGCACTATTTTATCATCACACGTCAAGTCGCTAACTTTTCTTTTTGAAAACGGTTCGAAGTAAATATTATCATGATTTTAACGATGATGCTATGATGCTACTTTATAATAAAATGAAATGTATGAAACATTTGGTTCCACTGGGACTGACAAGTTGGCACAACCTCTATAGTACTATCACATCAAACCATACGGAATATTTAGTATTCATTTATTACTTATTTATTACCGAAAAAATGAAATTTATTATTGTCGCCGTTTATGAAATATATTTTTGAAAAATGGCATAGTTATGCAACTGCGCACAGCTTTCGAGTATTAAATTAGGGAGTACCAACGGGCACAATAAAATAAAAGCAAATATATGATTAAATACACGTGCCTTACTAATTATTCAAAGGAGAATCTTATTACTGTTACCGTTTATTAAAAAAAATGTTAAAACTTAACCATAGTTATCCAACCATACCAGAACTTGAAACATGATAAAAGAGAGAGCGAACAAGAAAATAATATAAAACCAAAATTATAATTATATACACATTCAATATTAATTTATTACTCTAAATAGAGATTTATTATTGTTGCCGTTTCTTAAATAAACACTGTTGAAAATTGCATAGTTATACAACCACGACCGATTTTTATAATTAAGAGTACGAACAGGCACAAACTGAATCATAGCTATCCAACCGTGCCAGAGCTTCAAGTACAGTAATAGAGAGAACGAACGGGCAAGATCAAATAAAACTAATCAATAATTAAATACACAATCGATACTAATGTATTACTCTAAACAGAAATTTATTACTGTTGCCGTTTATTAAATATTAAAAACTGAATCATAGTTCAGCCATGTCAAATATTCAAATACGATGAAAGAAATTTGAATCAGACACAATCAACTAATATTCTGTTTTCCACAATATTATTCTAATAAAAGACAACAATAGGCAATTTCTCTTTTAGGTAATAAATTAGTATTGAATGAGTATTAATTACCAGTGGTAAAGCTGAAGGATAATCTGGGAGCCTCAGAATACCCAAGTTATTTTTCAACAAAATCTATCGTTATATGTGCCATTTATTTAATATTTTTTACTGAATAGTTAAAGAAAATAAAATGTGTTCAACTCCTTTTCTCCCTGCTTACGCGCGAGATCAGCAGGGCACTGGCTGAGCGGGGAGCCTGCCTGAGGATAGCACCGGCTGGCTCTGTCGCGAATAACAGGGTGCGCGTTTGAGGCGCGCTATCTCCTCACTCGCACTCATTGGACACAGAGCTATACTCATTTTCACGCCGTGAAGGCACAATGGGCTCTTATGGACAATGTGATTCTTGTGGAAGAATCTCGTGCAGTGTTGCAAAGTTGATTGTTGCAAAAGGAAATAGAAAAGTTATAGTTCTATAGAGAAAACGACGAGGAACACGATGGTAATCATGAAAAATGTGTCATTCACTTATTTTTTTTAAATAAAATAATGAAAACGCTATATCTCTGCGGAACTGATTTTTTAAACATTTTTCTTCAATCCGTTAAAACATATCCAAAAATTTGTGGAATTATTTCGGAAAAAATACAATATTTCAGTTACTTCAGCTGAGGGAAATGCTTTCATTTAATCAATATGCCAAAATACTTCCCTTTAAAAAAATGAATTGTCAACGAAAATGTGTGAATTTTTAATTTGTGCATTGGAATATATCATTGCTGAGATATTGTCGTTCTTGAAGTTCAATTAAAACGTCCACCGGCAACGTTTTGGGTAAAATGATGGAATTATTTTCTATCAACACTCGAAGGTCTTCGGGTGCACTGCTTCTATGAATTTGGTGCGTGTTTTGATGACGAGCAGCGCCCAACATGAGACATGACGAGACAACGGAGCGCAACGGAGACGCGACGAAAAGACAAGGCACAGAGGCAGGATGTGTGACCCGTAGGGCTAAAAGTGTTTGTTTATATATCAGGGATAGGGACCATCCAAATCAATACTCGAATGATCACGAATAGTCCTTTCAAGAATTTCATCTTGCTGGGTATTCTGGTCAGTCGATTTGTGCTGGTGGATGTGAGTGAAGATGGTGGATGGGCAGTGCTAAAGGGAAGTACGCACGTAATTTAGGTAATCATGAAGCGTGTTAATTTTAACAGATCAAAATGGAACCCAGGGAAAAGGGTAAAATAATTAAAAGTGGTTAAAAAACATTTTAAAAGTATTCGAGAACTTGAAAGGAAAACATCCAAAAACGAAGTCAATCGTGTGAATGAATTGTGCAGAGCAACAGGCATCACCAGACATTCATTCTTTAGAAAGACAAAGGAAAACGTGAGTGTAGAAATACAGATTCCGACCTCAACTTTAACCCGGCCTGGTAATCCCCTCTACCACCAATCCGCGACTGCGAGGGGGCTGCCCCACACCGTCCGACCACGAGGATGGCCGGCGCGAAATTCGGGTTGGCACAGATCGCTAGCCAATCACCTTGGACCCCTCCGCCAATCACGGTACACCTGCCCCACCCGGGGGCCCAGGCCGGACAATACATAATACCCTACGCGCACCAACGCGGCGTTCAACGCTCGCGCATTCGAGTTAGACGCATCGGTAGCTCTCTCTGCTTAGCTGAAGAGATTCACTGTAGCCGTCTTCTCCGAGTTCACCACTGCCTGAGAGACTCTCCCGCCTGCCAGTGCACATTCAAAAGAGCAATAAGAGCAAAAAATTATCTGTGTTTACTGGCTTGGCGGTGCTGAGAATCAAAGGGTTTTCTCCTACAAAAAGTGCACGAGAAGAAGACCTCACACCGCCGCGACCCGACGGCAGCCCTCGTTGCCGTCGGCCGCCCGCGCGGTTGTGCATCACGCAAGCGCCTTGCAGCCGACCCAGCTAGTAACAACAAGCCCGTGGTACGGCGTAGGCTGCCGCACCTCCTTCAACACCCCATCATACAAGAGGACATCGTCGCTTCATGCGAAGAAACACCATCAGCTGATTCACCCATCATTGGTGAGATACGCCTGCGGATGCGCTCAGTAGCGGTGCTAGCTAGGAATCCTATCCCTTCTACTGCCTTAAGCCCCCCTGAATCTTTGTCCGGAATGGCCGGAAAAATGGCCGAAATTATGGATACGAGTAACCAATTACCCGATTCAAATCAATTAATCTTAAACCCCGCCCATGTAATGGCTAATGTCAATATTATAGAACGAGTAGACGAGACTGTATCCGACTCTGATGAAGAGTCAACCTCCAAAACAAAGGATACTACAAATCAGATTAACAACCCAGTAGCATCAGAAACAAACGAACCATTTAGGCTACCTAAAAAGTTCTTTCGCGCCCCAAAACAGCCGGCGACGGTGGAAAGCATTCCGCTTACCAACAGGTTCGAAACACTCCCTGTAGACCCAGCAGCAAAGGAAAAAATTGCCCAAACTTCAAAAACTAATGCAAGTAACTCTGCTCCCTCACAGAGTACTACTAAACCAAATCAAGTACCAAACGCGCCACGACAAACTAAAATCTCCTCAATTGGGAGTTTCTTCATTGAAAAAGCGGCACTGAACGACCCTATTGGCCTAACCAATCACCTACGCGCATACTGCAAGAAAGCGCTGTATGCGCAAATCAATCTACATTCTTTGATCCTTCGCCCTGGAAGATCATCAAACTATCGACCGCCTCCTAAAAGAAACCAAAAATGACACGGAGCTTAACTACTATTTTCACCGTGCTACGGCCGAAAGACGCAAAAAACTCATTATCCGCGGACTTGAAGCCAACATGTCATGCGAAGATCTGAAGTCAGAGGTTCAAAAACACGGCATTGTAGTACACCACATTGGAGAAATCAAAAAGAAAGTAGGCCCCAACAAATTTGAAGGATTAGGACTGTACTCAATCGAATTTAATTACTCGCAAATTACAGAACTAAAAAAGATTAAATACCTTAACTACATCAAAATCAACTTTGAGGAGCCAAAAGACAATAATAGAATACCACTTTGCTTAAACTGCTGCGCGTGGGGGCACACTAAGAACGGATGCCGCCGGCAAGCACGATGCATGGGCTGCGCTGGCATGCACAACTCATCGCTCTGCCCCGTAACTGACCGGCTTAACACCCAACCGAAGTGCGCCAATTGCGCAGGAGCGCACCCGGCGAACTACAAAGAGTGCATTTTTCATGTAGAAGCTCTCCGCGCTCGTCAACAACAACTCGAAAGACTACGCGCCGCCCGAGACCAGCGCTCCGGCAAAGAGTTTATTCCGGGAAACGCGCAGACACGCTCTGGGTTTCCAGGGCTCGCAGCTCCCAGCGCTAGCCCCCCTGCGTGGTGGGGACAAACCCACCAATCACAGGCCGCTCCAAACGCACAGCAATCAGGAAAGCAGCAAACCACGGGCACCTTTTCAGAATTAAAAGAACTCATAAACTTACTAAAAGAGTTTAACTTAACAAAAATAATATCAGCTGCTAAAACAGCACTCGAAATTTTTAAAGGCGAAGGCGACCCAATGAGCAAAGCACTTCGTGCACTTGAAGCCGTAGCTGAATTTTTCTAATGGCGAACATAACTAATCGCCTGTACAACATAATGTCGTGGAATGCGAATGGTACGCTTAAAAAATCGAAAGCCTTGATAGAAAAATTCTGCGATGACTACTCAATAGCAATTCTTCTCATCCAAGAAACTCACCTCAACCCATCCAAAAATTTTCAGTTACGTGGATATCACATTTACCGCGATGATAGAGCTAATAGGCAAGGAGGCGGGACAGCAATTGCTCTTAGGAAATCTTTACCGCACACACGAATAACCACACCGCAACTAGACAATCTTGAAGCAACCATAATAGAAATAGGAACGGCCACCGGTCCGATTAACTTCATCTCTGTGTATAATAGCCCAAATCAGCCCCTGCTTTGATCAGATTTGGAATTAATCATTTCCACAGGAACCACAGTTGTAATCGGAGGTGATTTAAATGCAAAAAGATTAGAATGGGGCTGCAAAACAAATAATCCAGCAGGCAACGCACTGAAAACTTTTATTGAATCACACCCATCGCTACTTCTCCACCCATCTAGTGGCCCCACCCATCTCATCAATCACTTCCCTCACGATATTCTTGACCTCATTATCCATTCCTCCAATCTCCAACCTACAATACCACGTCCACTTAACGAACTCCAATCTGACCATCTTCCAATCATCTCAGCAATATTTCTCGGATCTTACCCCTTCACTCTCCAATCAAAGCTCAAAATTAACACCGACTGGAGGAAGTATCGCGACCGTGTGGCCCACAAAGTTCACGCTTCCGCCCGCGCGCCCGAAAAAACCGAAGAAATAGATGAAGCGGTCGAAAGACTCGAAGGAAAACTCCGTCATGCTTATTTCATTAATACATCTAGAAACAAATTAAATAATCAACGCGATACCACACCGGCGAATATCATCTCACTCATTCAAGAGCGCAGAAAAGCGCAAAGACGATACTATGCTACGCGGGATCCTATTGATAAATCCATTTTTCAAGTCACACGTAGGGCAGTCTCTAAGTTGTTGCAAGCACACAGAGAGGCTCAGTGGGAAAAATTCCTTTTATCCGCAGACGTTAAAGATAGAGGAGATCTGTGGAAACTACAAAAAACCCTAAGAAACCCGTCAATACCCATCTCAGCCCTCAAAGATGGCAACACTACCACGTACGACCCAGTGCGGAAGACTGAAATTTTTGCTTCAACCCTTCAAAAAAGATTTAGACCAACCTCAACAAATTCATATCGCTTTATCAATAATCAATATATCCCCGTAGCAGATGTTCTCCCAGATTCCTACGAAGATTGTCTATTCGAAAATGAAAACTCCGACAAACGGCAACAGGAAGAAACAAAACTCCAAATTACTGAAGAGCAACTAAGAGAAAAAATCAAACAATTGTGCGACCGAAAAGCGTGTGGCCCTGATCTAATAAGCGGTAAGATGTTAAAGAACCTTCCTAAGAGCGCCGTCCTTGCCCTTGTTCAGATCATGAACGCAGTAATTGAAACCGGATACTTTCCATCCTCATGGAAAAAAGCGCAAATCATTCTACTTCAAAAGCCTAACAAAAACTCCACCGATCCAGAAAATTACCGTCCTATCAGTCTTTTATCGCAAATTTCAAAAGTATTTGAGCGTCTTCTCCTCCCCACCATCACTTCTAAATTAGATAAAGAACAAGCCATCAGAGCCTCACAATTTGGTTTTCGTAAAGGTCACTCGTCGGCAATGCAAACATTTCGTCTTGCAATGGAAATCGCCTCCTCTCTCTCTCTTCACTGTACCATTCCTGCAATATTTTTCGATTTTTCCTATGCATTCGACAAAGTCAACCACCGTATTCTTCTTCAGAAATGTCATAAATTCCTTCCAAATTATCTATGCCGTCTTCTATTCAGCTACCTCCAAAAAAGAACCTTCTACGTTAAATTCCAATCCCACAAGTCATCTATCAAATCCATACTAGCCGGCGTCCCACAAGGAGCCGTGCTTTCTCCTCTTCTTTTCTCACTATATATCCATGACCTTCCACAAACGCCTCACGTCACAGAATACCTTTTTGCCTACGACGTGGCCTTTGCAACTAAATTCACAAGAACGCAAAGCGCCGTTAGAAGACTGCAAGACGCAACAGACAATCTTGTAAACTGGTGCCGACTGAATGGCATTACAATCAATGCAAACAAATGCCAAGCTATTTTGTTTAGTTGGAGAAGAGAAACACCACCCACTCCAATAGCCATCAACGGAATCCGTCTCCCTTGGAAAAAACAAGTTAATTATTTAGGTATCCAGTTCGACAAGAAACGTCTGTGGCAAACCCAATGCAAAGAAGCAGCAAAAAAGATGGGCTCTCGCATTGCTCGGTTGTCACCCATTTTAAGAGCAAAAAACATCAAAGACAAAACAAAAGCTTTGCTCTACAAAGCGTGTATTAGAAGCGCAGGCACCTATGCATGCATAACCTGGGCCACAGCATCAGCAGATAATATGCGAAACCTTAACCAAGCAGAAAACAGATTCATTAGAACTGCGTGCCGCCCTGAACTAGGAAAACCCTTCAGCCACTACCTGAAGAAACTGAATATCCCCCCCATTAAAGAATTTATTTTGGAAACAGCCAAAAGCCAAATTGTAACCATATTTAATAATCCGGAATTATCCAGTCTTTTCCAAAAATACGTTCAATATTACAATAAAATGCCAGCAGCTGGGCGCAAACACTTCCCGACTGACGCTCGCTGCCTCCAACCACCATAAGCCAAACCAACTTAACTAACCAACTCAGCATTTATAAGTCAACTTATATCCCAAACGCGGAACAGCCGCAAACTACATAAATGTAAATAACTACCTACTGAAAACCATCATTATTTTCCTACTAGCTACTTCTCTCCCAAATCTTAATTTACTTATTCTGCACCGCTCTGAGCAAATCCGCCGCGTCTCTCGACGCAAGAACAGAAAACTAGCAAAAACAGAGTTTTCCGAGGCCTCGTACGATTGCGTACGCGGCAGGGCTCTGATTGGTTCCCAGCGCCCTACCACAAGCACCCCGGCGGAAGAGCGCCAATCACGGCGCAGGCCGCCCAGAACTCATAAACCCCACTCACACTCCTGAAAGGTCATTGGCCCAGTATAACGTAATCGCCTGTATAGTAATCGCCAAATTATAAAGTAATCGCCTGTATAACAATAGCGTCGTGGAATGCGAACGGTTCAATCACGAAATCCAAGCATCTCATCGAAAAATTCTGTGAAGACTACGCCATAGCCATTTTTCTTATCCAAGAAACGCATTTGAACTCCTATAAAAACTTTCGACTACGCGGCTACCACATCTATCGTGACGACAGAGCTAATAGGCAAGGAGGCGGGACGGCAATTGCTCTTAGAAAATCTTTACCGCATACTAGAATACCTACTCCACAACTTGCAAATCTCGAAGCTACAATAGTTGAAATAGGTACGGCCACCGGTCCGATTAATTTCATCTCCGTTTATAGAAGCCCGGCGCAGCCCCTTCTATTATCTGATTTAGATCTAATAACCTCTACAGGCGCCACAATTGTCATCGGTGGCGACCTTAACGCAAAAAGGTTAGAATGGGGCTGCACAACCAATACTCCAGCCGGAAATGCTCTTAAGATCTTCCGCGATTCTCATACATCATTAGTACTCCACCCGCCCTGTGGCCCCACCTTATTAATCATATCCCTCATGATATTCTAGATCTTTTTATTCATTCTTCCCATCTGCAACCTACAGTACCACGCCCACTTAATGAACTTCAATCAGACCACCTTCCTATCATCACAGCTATCTTTCTCGGAGCTTTTCCCTATCCCTACAAACCAACTCTGAAAATCACTACCGACTGGAGGAAATATCGAGACCGCGTGGCCCACAAAATTCATGCTTCCGCTCGCGCGCCAGAAACACCGGAAGAAATAGACGCTGCAGTCGGCAAATTCGAAGAAAAACTCCGGCAAGCTTACCAATCAAATACAACAAAAACTAAAATCACTAATCATCGCGACGCTCTTCCGGCGCATATCATTTCGCTTATCCAAGAACGCAGACGGGCGCAAAGGCGCTTCTACGCCACGCGGGACCCGACAGACAAATCAATTTTTCAAAGAACGAGAAGGGCCGTTACGAAGATTCTACAATCGCACAGAGAAGCTGAATGGGAAAAATTTTTACTTTCCGCAGACATAAAGGATAGACATGACATTTGGAAATTGCAAAAAAAACACTCAAAAACCCGTCAGCACCCATTTCAGCCCTCAAAGACGGCAACTTCACTACGTACGACCCAGCTCGAAAAGTTGAACTATTTGCATCAACCCTTGAAAAAAGATTTAGGCCAACCTCAATAAATTCTTACAGATTCTACAACAATCAATATATCCCAGTACCGGACGTTCTCCCAGATTCGTACGAAGAATGCCTAACAGAAAGCGACGAGGCCGTCAGCCAGCTAACAGAAACAAAATTTAAAATCACAGAAGAGCATCTAAGCGAAAAGATAAAACAACTATGCGACCGGAAAGCGAGCGGCCCCGATCTAGTATGCGGCAAAATGCTAAAGAATCTCCCCAAGAGCGCCGTCCTCGCCCTCGTTCAAATTATGAATGCAATAATCGAAATCGGATACTTTCCCGCTAACTGGAAACAAGCTAAAATTATTCTACTTCAAAAGCCAAATAAAAACTCAACTGACCCAGAAAACTACCGGCCTATTAGTCTGTTGTCACAAATCTCAAAACTCTTCGAACGCCTTCTTCTCCCCGCCATCTCTTCCAAATTGGACGAAGAGCAAGCCATCAGAGCAACGCAGTTCGGTTTTCGCAAAGGTCACTCGTCGGCAATGCAAACTTTCCGTCTTGCCATGGAAATCGCTTCCACTCTCTCTCTCCACTGTTCTATCCCCGCAATATTTTTCGATTTTTCCTATGCCTTCGATAAAGTAAATCACCGTATTCTACTCCAAAAATGCCAAAAATTCCTTCCAAATTATTTATGCCGTCTTTTATACAGTTATCTCCACAATAGAACCTTCTTTGTTAAATACCAAACCCACGAATCTTCCATCAAATCAATTCACGCCGGCGTCCCGCAAGGAGCCGTGCTTTCTCCTCTACTTTTTACGCTATACATTCATGATATTCCCCAAACGCCTCACGTAACAGAATATCTCTTTGCCGACGACGTGGCCTTTGCGACAAAGTTCGCAAGAGCTGAAAGCGTCGCAAGAAGACTACAAGACGCCACGAATAATCTCGCTTACTGGTGCCGATTAAACGGTATCACAATTAATCCTAGCAAATGCCAAGCCATACTGTTTAGCTGGAGGAGAGAATCGCCACCCACGCCAATAGCCATCAATGGAGTTCGTCTCCCCTGGAAGAAACATATCAAATATCTCGGCATCCAATTCGACCAGAAATTACTATGGCAACCTCAATGCAAAGAAGCGGCAAAAAGGATGGGCTCCCGCATAGCCCGGCTGTCTCCTATTCTTCGAGCAAAAAACGTCACTAGCAAAACAAAAACATTAATTTATAAATCTTGCATTCGAAGCGCGGGCACATACGCATGTATTACGTGGGCTACTGCATCCGCAGACAACATGCGAAATCTAACTAAATCTGAAAACAGATTCATAAGAACTGCGTACCGTCCAGAACCAGGCCAACCCTTTAGTCAGCTTCTTAAAAAATTAAACATTCCACCCATCACCCACTTTATATTAGAAACCGCCAAAAAACAAATTGAATCTATTTTCTCAAATCCAGCTCTACTAGATCTTTTTCAAAAGTATGTACAGTATTATAATAAACTGCCAGCAGCCGGGCGCAAACATTTTCCGACGGACGCTCGCTGCCTCCAACCACCTTAAAACCATTTAATTTAAATAACTAAAGCCAATAATATTATTAACTAAAAATCCCGAATCGGGGAATAGCCGCAAACTACTTCAAACTAAACACCTATCACTACTCAAAACTATCATACTTTCCTTTTACTATATTTCAATTTTCTTTTCAACTTTTATTTTATTTTTTGCACCACTCTGAGCAACTCCGCCGCGTCTCTCGACGCAAGAAAAGAAAATTCGCAGCAACAGAGTTTTTTCCGAGGCCTCGTACGCTCATGTACGCGGCAGGGCTCTGATTGGGTCTCAGCACCCCACCCCGAACACCCCGGCGGAAGAGCGCCAATCACGGCGCAGGCCGCCCTGAATCAAAATATCCCACCTCGCTACTGGCCCAGATGGTAGGTATTGGAAGCGTAAATAAAGTGTATATAGTGTACAGTGAAGTGTAGTGCCGTGTGGTATGAATGTGTGAGTGAACGTGTTTGTATATGTAGATTAAGAATGAATGAGTGAGTGAATGCCATATAAGAAAAAGGAAACAAGACTGAACATTCCCAGAACTATATCTTTTAACTAAATAACTCATTGTAAAAACGTCAATCGCCGAAAGAGGCATTTGTTTTTGTTTTAAGTATTTATATTAAGTAGTTTATTTAAGTTAAACCCCTCCCCAAGCTCCATAAGCAAGCCGGAGCAAATGTAAACCCCAAGATATGAATAAACTCCCGCCTCACCAGGGCTACTGGTGAGGGGAAAATGATAAAAGTAGGTATTGGATTCGCTCACCGGCAGCCGGGGAGAGCAGATGCACCGGGTAAGAGCTCGGGCCTAGGAATAGCTCCGGTCACCGCGGGATAATAATCCTTTTCAGGACTCTGAGCAAAAAAGTGTAGCGAGGCGAGGCCGTTTTGGCCGTATTACCTATGTCGGCGCAGAATCAGTCGCCTGGCAGCGACTTTCACACCCCTTCGAAGGGTGGAACTGGCGGCTGCGGGCGCTCGCGGAGGCGTCGTACGGGGACGCCAAAGCGCATGGGCGTCGACACCTCGTCAACTGAGCGCATATGCGCAAATTTACATGCAATTTCTGCTTGTAAATTAATAAAATGAATTTTTTTTAACAATTTAAAGGAATAAACCTCACAAAAGTTTTAATGCTCACAATTTGATGTGTCAACCTTTTCGGATATACTACTGATTATCAATAAATTCTATTAAGACAATAAATCACGTTAAATTTTCTAAATTGTACTTGTTACAATAATATTTACATTATTATTATTATTATTATTATTATTATTATTATTCTGAAACTAATATCTTTCCTGACGTTCTTAATTTTTTTCATTAAAAGGAAACCTATTTCTTTTCCATCAGTGGTTGTGCGTGGCATTATGACAAGTGACAATTCCTTATGTGTAAGAATATAAAATAAAATTATTTTAATTTATGCTTATGTTTAATTTTTAATATTAAAATTAGTATTATTCTCCTCCAGGAGACACCGCCTTCAAGTAGCACTGACCGTGCGGGCGAGGAGGTTTGCGTGCTCCCATGAAGCTGAGGGCTAAGACAGGAGTAGAAGTGTTAATTGGTTGAAGAATCGATTAACATTACTACTGGTAGGAACACCCAAGCTGTACAGATCTCAGCGGAGGAGTCAGACGAAGGGATGCATCACAACGACCTTTCAGTCTCTTTCCATGTCCGGACACTCCCACATCCCACCCAATACCTGTGTCCAATTTCGCTCCCCACCCCCACCAGCGACCCTTGTTGTCAGGTGGTATCCGTCCCTAGTATGACACTGCTAAATTATTCTCTGCGTCGTACTTCTTTTATATATTGTAATAGACCTCTCTTGGTCCCTTGTATTTCCGACCCCGAAGCTATTAGATCTCGAGGGCTAGGGTGTCATTCATCTTCTTTTCTTCGCTGTTCTAGTACTTTCTTCTTTTCTTACTACTCTCCTCTGCAATTTTCTATAATGTCTTCCTTACTTCCTAATTGAAATGATTGAAGGCGTTGAAAGCACCCGATAGACAGAAAGTTCAGATCCACAGTATTCCAAATAAACAATGGGAAGTGTATTTCAGTAAACTGTTGAAGGAAGACAGGCCGGAGTTTGTGCTTAATACTGATATTTTATGTCCAAGGGATTGTTCCATAAATATAACAATGGAAGAAGTAGAGAAGAGCTTAAAAGAACTAACAAGTGGAAAAGCCGCAGGACCTGGAAATATTCCAGACGAGCTACTAAAAAATGGAACTCCAAAACTAATGCGAATAATACAATTATTAATGGACTAGTGCATAAATATCGGAGATGTACCAAATGATTGGGAAGTAGTGCACATATCACCTGTCCATAAGAAAGGAAGGAAGGACATCTGAAGGAATTACAGGGGCATAGCAGTAACTAATATATTTAGTAAAATATGGAGTATGTGACGCACGAAGAACAAAGTGGCTTTCGAGCAGGGCCCTCTTGCATTGATAATTTATTCTGTTTATCACAAGTAATGCAAAAGAAGTGGCAAACAGGGAGAGAATTACACATCGTCTTCCTCGATATCGCACAAGCGTATGACAATGTGCCAGTAGAGAAATTATGGGAGGTTCTGCGATGTCTAAATACGACTAATACACTCATTGTTGCAGTGAAAGAATTATATTCTGAGCGAACAGGAGTAGTGAAAGTGGGAAAGCACTTGACAGAAGTATTTCCAATAACTAAAGGCCTAAGACAATGATGCTGCATTTCACCGACACTCTTCAAAATATATGTGAATGAGGTCCTGCAAAAATGGAAAAGGAAATGTGCGTGAATGGGAATACCGGTGGATATGTACTCCACCCTCTACACTTTACAGTTCGCTAATGACCAGGTAATCGTGGCGCATGACCCAGATGAAATAGAATTTATGCTCATAAGAATAAGAGATGAATACGCAAAGTGGGGACTGACACTCAACTTAGATAAAACAATGCACTGGGCATTAAATAGTAATAACGATTACATAACCATGGGGACAGGATTCAAAATTAAGCAAACTGAAGAAATAATATATTTAGGGGTAAAAATTGCCAAGCAGGGGCTTTATGAGATAGAGGTTTTGGAACGGATCTCACAAAGCAGAAAACTCATCGGTTCCTTGAATTCTATCCTATGGGACAAGAATGTAAGTAAAAGAACAAAACTAATTATATATATATATATATATATATATATATATATATATATATATATATATATATATATACATAGAGAGAGAGAGAGAGAGAGAGAGAGAGTAATAATCCAAAGTGTTGTATTCTATGGTGCTGAGATATGGCAACTCTCAGAACAAATGAAAACAAAGTTGAGGGTAATGGAAATGGACTTCATTAGAAGATCCGCTAGCATCTCAAGAAGAGAGAAAATGCGAAATCAAAGAATTAAGGAAATGATGGGCTTGAAGTATGATATACTGCACGAAATTGAAAGGAAACAATTGATATGGTTTGGACACATACAGAGGATACAGAGCAATTGACTTCCAAAGAAGGTTTTGGATTGGCAACCGTAAGAAAGAAGGAAAAGAGGCCGGCCGCGACCAGGTTGGAGAGGCAACATAGAGAAGACAATGGCTGGATGGCAGATACCTCCTGGGACTTGGAACAATAGAGAAGAGTGGAAGAAGTTAGGCGCCGTAAGATCCACCTGAGGGTCAACCAAACGGCTAAGAAGAAGAAGAAATTAGTAGTATTACAGATTATAAATTACAGTTATTTTAATAGCATTCTCAGGTTTTTGATTATATATTATAAGAAGCCATAGGTGTATTATTAAAATGTGAATAGTTAATTATTAATTGTTTAATTAATAGCTACACAAATTAAAAATTTATCCATTTTTTCATTTTATTGATTCCTACTAAATTTTGGATATTTACTTATGATACTCATAATTAATTATTTATATGTATTCCACAATTGCCAAAGTAGAATTTGTTTATTGATGTTTTTATTTGTATAGTCAATTGTATATTTCTTAAGGGGTTTAGTTTGCCAGGCAGAAGAAAGATACATTTTTGTAAACTCAATTTTCTTATACTGGACTAAAAAAAGCACGAATTGTGTTTGGGGATATATAAATGGACCGTCGAACTCTTTGTTTCATTCTTTGATTAGCTCCAAAAGTTAATTGATACGTCAGATGTTTGCAATCCTAAACGTCTGATTGCGCGCCATTACGTGGGAGAAATTTCTATGAATATAGTGGACCTAAACTAGCACGCACACGCGGTTTGATTCCGAGAATGCTGTGTGCCTAAACTACCCAACCAAGTTTCAGAAAAACTAAATTCAATTCCTCTACGGGACGAAGCACACAATGAGAACAATCACAAGTAACCCCAAGTTTTTATGAATTGAACCATTCATGTGTCATGGTCCCATTATTCTCTTCCACAAAACACCAAAACAATATATCCATCCATTAACTTCGCCCTAAACATTATACGCCATTACCCTGCTCTTCACTAGCTCGTCTTAATAAATAATAGGTGACCACATCAACAAATTTCTTATCCGTGGGTGCGCAGAATCGACCTGTACAGGAACCGTGAATACTATTATTGTTGTAGGAAAACTAATTCTCATAATATGTTGGGAACCTGTTATCATTAATTAAACACAAAATTTAATTCAGTTTTCAAAGCTGATTAATAACAACTGAATTTATTTCTTCGTAATTGAAATTTTCAAATGGCTACCTTAGCCAGAGAATAACACAAATAAAATATAATACTCCTGGAAATTAAACAACACTGCTAAAACTTATACTAATTATATCTTTAGGTTATTTTTCTATAATGATTACTCAGTGCACTTCCCAAAATTTACTGCAATTAATTACTCATTGGTTGGATCCTTTCAAATAACTATTAATTGTTGTAAACTTATAATAGACAATTCATTGAAGTTATTGGGAATATTACTTTAAAACAACAAATCTTATAATTTTGCCTTAAAAATATAGTAATCTTGACCTTGCTACAACATTAAGAATGTCAAGTTTTTTGTTACTTCCCTTTCGGCGTCAGTGGTGCTGTCCAGTATCACGGCACCATCAGCTTATTTTATTTTTTTTTATTTATTTTACGTCAAAAAAACAGTTAAAAACTGCATATGACGTGCTATGAGGAAAAGTGAATTGTGTGCACATTTTCAAAATTCTGTGATCCCTACACTAAGTCATATACTACTTAAATTTTGAATTTTGAAAGGGAGAAAAAAACAAACAAAAAAACTCCCATGTAATAAAATCTATTTTCAAGGATAAACAAGCAATAAATTTTGAATTTTTAAAGGGAGAAAAAAAACTCCCATGTAAAAAATCTATTTTCAAGGGTAAATAAGCAATAAATTTTGAATTTTGAAAGGGAGAAAAAAACAACAAAAAAAAACTCCCATGTAATAAAATCTATTTCCAAAGATAAATAAGCAATAAATTTTGGCTCTTATTACTTCCTGCCGCGACAACATGGAAACGATAATTTGAATAATTTTATTTCCCACTGAATTCTAGAAGACGTGCACAGAAAATGAAGTTACATTTATGTCCAGAAGCAAAACAAGGGCCATCTCAGCATTTGCTCAATGGATCAGGGAAACTGGACGAAAAACCTGATCGAGATGGGGTCATTGACCCGGAAGCTGTAGTACAATAGTTGTTACAGGTTGTTTATACTCATTTATACAGTCCAAATGGTAATTAACGCATTATGTATCATTGTTAAAATTAATGTTACTTTTCTTGTAATGCTCAGTATAGTCTCCAATTGTATAGAAACAGTTATGCAGAAGAAACGATTTCACTTGGCATTTAAACTTTTCTATTGAATTTAATCGTTTAATGTCATCTGGCAAAGTGTTGTAAAATAATGTACATGTATTGTATGTGAATTTTTTGTAATAAGCTGTTGATACTGTCACCTGATGAATATGATTTCTACGTCGAGTGTTATAGTAATAGACTTCGGCATTTTCTGAAAAAATATTCCCGCCCCTGAGCAAGTCATTTTTTACAAAAACCACTGATTCGTAAATAAAAAGACACGGTAATGGTAGAATTCCTAGATTAATGAAGAGAGGCTTACATGAATCACGTGGGTGGGATTTGGTTATTATTCGCACAATTCGTTTTTGTAATCTAAAAGTCTGGGAGCTATAAGATGTATTTCCCCAGAATATTATGCCATATCTCAGGCGGGAGTGAACATTCGCGAAGTATACACAACGAGCAGTATGAAGGCTGACTGAATTTGCAAGAATTCTGAACGCGTAGCATAATGAACTTAATTTTGTGTTCAATTCATTTAAATGGACGTTCCATTTAAGGTTTGACTGAATTGAGAGACCTAAGAATTTTGTTGCCTTAACATCAGTTAATGGTACACTGTTCATTTTCAATGGAGCACAGAATTGTTTATTTGATAAGGAAAACTGCATTAAAACCGTTTTCTTTTCGTTTACTATTAATTTGTTATTTCGGAACCAATTTGAAACATCTGATATTGTACTATTTACGGTTTCTTTATTGCAAAGGATGTTCGTATCATCCGCAAAGAGAACCGTTCTTCCGTTTCGAATCGTCGAGGGCATATCGTTTACGTAAAGTAGGAATAGAATAGGGCCTAAAATCGATCCTTGAGGAACTCCACATGCAATGGGCAAGGAGTCGGAAAGGTGCGTACGTAATGTTCCATCATTCCAGTAAGGTATTTCAACTCTCTGAGATCGTTGTTTAAGGTACGAACATAACCAATCTAGAGCAATACCACGAATTCCACATGAAGGTAATTTGGAAAGTAAAATGTCATGATCAATGACGTCAAAAGCTTTTGAGAGATCTAAAAATAATCCAATAGGTGCCTCGTTTTTATTCAATGATGAGGCGACATCTTTAAGAAAAGAAAATATAGCTGTTTCCGTTGATTTTGATTTTCTAAATCCATGTTGGCAATCTGAAAGCGCGTCGTGTTTAGTGAGAAAGGTTTCCATTCGTACGTAAAAAAGTCTCTCTAATATTTTTGAAAAACTGATAGAAGAGAAATGGGCCGATAATTTTGAATTTCATTTTTGTTGCCTTTTTTGAAAAGCGGCTTAATTTTAGCTGTTTTGAAAATATCTGGAAACGTTCCAGTGCATAAAGATGCATTAAATATGTGAGTTAACGGGTGTATAATGGCATACGCACAAGTCTTTAACAAAGAATCCGGGAATTCATCAAAACCGGACGAATATTTATTTTTTAGTTTACCGATTATTTTGAGAATTTCATAGGAAGAAGTTTCGGAAACGAACATTGTGTCTAAAATTTTGGGTGAACTGTCTGTTTTTGAATTTTGTGGCTGAAGACGCTTAGTGAGATCGGCAGCAATTCTCGAAAAGTATTGGTTAAAGAGATTAGCCACTGTTGCCGGATCGTTCACATTTATATCGTTACATTTTAAAACAACATTCTCTACGGGTTTTCTAGTTGATTTGGTAGTATTTTTTATTATATTCCACATTGCTTTTGTTTTATTATTTGAGTTCAAAATATCCTGATCGTGTTTCATGATTTTAGCCTGCCTTATGACTTTTCGTAACAATGTTTTGTATCTTTTAAAGTAGATAAGGAAATCTTGAGATACGTCATGACGTTTAGAAATAAAGTAGAGAGTACGTTTATTTTTACACGATGTTCTAATTCCTTTTGTGATCCAAGTATTGCTTTTTCTTGAAATGTTTAATTTTCTCTTTTTAATAGGAAAGCATGCGTTAAAGAGAAATGAAAGCTTTGAGAAAAATAAATTATATTTTTCATTTGTGTCAATAGCGTTATAAACTGCCTCCCATGATTCTTTCAGCAAGTAGTCCGTAAATAACTTTATGTTAACCGTAGTAAATGCTCTGCACATGCGTGTTTTATTTATTGTGTCAGTATTCATGTTATTAGTAATTGTAAGAATTTGTGCATCGTGGTCACTGTAACCTAGATTATTCGTTATTACTTCATATCTAGTTGTGGTTTTGTTAATTATAATTTGATCTATTGCTGTTTGTGATTTAAGAGTATTCCGTGTAGGTACGTTCACTGTAATATCTAAATTAAAAGAATGAATTAAATTGAGAAACTGCTCTTTTTCCTGGGATTCGCTCAGAAAATCAATATTGAAATCTCCACATACAACAATGGATTTAAAAGCTTGCACCAATTTTTCTTCGTGACATGTCCAATTCCATTCGTTGCACTTTTACAATTAGCTTGGCACTATTGTCCTCCGACAAAACTGTACAATTAAACATTGTTACGCCTACAACGCGTCTCCATTTGTCTAAAAGAAAATTCTACCGTGTTTACATCGCGTCTCCATCCGAACCTCGAGACGTCTAATCACCGTCTGTCTGCTTCACCGACCTTTCGAAGTGCCTGTTTCAAAACAGTCGACGGTCCTGCCTTGCACTGCTACTATTTAAGTTCTGCTTCCTTTCTATTGATTACACATAACTCCCCAATGTTTTCATAAATTTGCACCATTTCCGAAATGTTTATATTTTTCGTATCTTCTTAATTTATACGCGTATTCCTTTTATTTTCCAAAATACTGTCTCTCGCCGCTCGTCATGTTGTAAACATGTGACGGCGTTCTCCTCCCACGACACACCATTACTAATTTGGAATTTTGCTAAAAAATAATTATATCCTGCAAGTTTTGGACTCCAACACTGTCCAACATTGTTTATTAAATTTTGTTCTAAATGTTCCACACTTTCGTTCCTGCGTCTTCACCGAAATACGAACAGTATTTCCAAATTTCTGTCTCACTCCTTCCACGTTCACTGGTTTGCTTGTTTTAATTACTACTTAAAATGTTTATAATGTTTATTTTTCCGGCGCATAGCGGTATCATTAAACATGGTTCCTTGGAGAATCGAGGATATCAGTTTTAGAACTATTATAACTCGAAATTAATGTTCACGTCGTCATAAATACTGTATGTTGCAAAGTATTTTGAAGCTATATTAAGACGCCTGTAAACAAATTTAAAAACAACGTAAACAAATCGAAAACTCTACGTACGTTAATAAAGGCATCTTTTCTTCCTATGAATGCAGTGTTAAGTTTCATTTTTTACAGACAACGTAGCTGGACAGCCAGCATTTTAAAAAAAATTGTATTTTTCTCTCCTACTACTTTATGTACTATGATGACATACAGGACAATATTTACTATAATAAAAATAATAAGATAAAAACATAAGGTGTATTTCTGTCAACTTTCGAAGAAACAAATCGTTTTCATTATCTAACATTCCATTTCGTGTGGGTGATCTTGGCGTATTCTTCTACCCAATCGTTAATGTCTTCAATTGAACTTCTTATACCAGTTTCTTCTTCATTCTCCTTTACAATGTCATAACTGTAATTCTTTTGGAAAGAAATATAATTTAGTTTCCTAGTTCGCATTTATTCACATAACACACGTTGTATTGTTAAGCCCCATAATGGAAATGACTACTATCACAACTGATATCAAAGGAAAACCCAGAATCGATCGCTTCGTCCACGAACCGGCCGGCGGCGCTAGCCGAATGCGTTTACTACGCTCCGTGAAGTCACGAAGGTTAAGCGCATTCGAGACTCGCGGGTTCGTGGTTGGGTGACCGGCCAGGAACCCCGGGATCTAACGCCGTCGAGCCCCTGGCCGAAGGGATAAAAGGCACTGACTGACTGCGACGCGACGAGACTTGACTAATATTAAAAGTAAAGCACAAAGCGTTGATGGACGAGATGAATGGGAACCCCTATCTAAGAGACGGGAACGGGCGCGTTTATGCGTAATGTACAAGATATACAAAGGGGACTCAGCATGGGCAGACCTCAGTAAAATATTACAGAAACCTGATTATAAAAGCAGAGGAGACCATCCCTGGAAATTACTATGTAGAAAGCAAAGAACTGATGTAGGCAAGTTCTCCTTTGTGAATCGCACTATTGTAGATTGGAACAAACTACCTGCAAAAGCACTAGAGACTCTTCCTTCTAATGTAGTGAAATTTAAAAATATACTTAATTCTATGTAGGTCATCATACTGAGACTTTTATCATTATTATTATTATTATTATTATTATTATTATTATTATTATTATTATTATTATTATTATTGATATCATAATTATTAACACTTACTGGTTTTGATGTAACTTTTAAGATATTGTTATTATTAGTTATATTTTTATAATCGTTATTATTATTATTATTATTATTATTATTATTATTATTATTATTATTATTATTAATATGGTCATTCCCTTATACAGTGAAGTGAAGAAGTGAAGTGGAGTGAAGTGTTAGAAAAGCTTATAAATCAACTTACAGATAACTCAAAATCAATCTCTAATTCTAATTGTAATTACATTTGTAAATATTCGTAATAGTTTTGTAATTGTCGTATATCTAGTTGTAATCATGTTTGCCACCGAGCATTAGCTCAAAGCGAACTCTAATAAATCTATCTATATATCATTAATGGAGGATTACTTCCCAGTGCAAAGCGCTCAACGCCCCTTAAGGGGCTTGGAGACGCGTTGCGTCAAGGTGTAGACGCAAAAACAACAACAACAACAACAACAACCCAGTTGCCGAATCCACGTGGACTGACGCTCGCTGTGGCTCTGCAGGGATCCGTGGAAGAAGAACATACGAATTTCGCGCGGTTTCGCGCTCCGCGTCCGCTAGCCAATCAGGTAAGCCCGGTGCCGAATACACGTGCAGTTTGCTTATATGCGGCCCGGCATAGCCAGACCCCTTTGCCCCGCCGGCCATCGTCTCCTCCCACCGCCGCTCCGACCGCCGCGACAGAGCGGGTCGATTGGTTTACAACCCCCCCGCAGAGAACCGGCCGCCTGCGACCCTTTTGCTACTCAGGGCCGAGGTGCTGACCACGTGCCACGCCGCATAGGCGCCACGAAATAGTCTCGAAAGGCAACCGCTTTGTTTTTTAAGATGGGCCTGCCCCGCCCCGCCCCACTCTGCGCCAGCGGTCAAAAAATGCATCATCTTTTAAAAGCTCACGCCACCGCCTTTCACGCGTAAGGACAAGGGTAAGTAAGGGGGCGCAGTACTCTTTACATTTGCGCGAGGCGTGATGCCTTGAAATACTACGCGATTTGTCATGGACGTCCGTGCAAAAAAGCGACCGATCGACCCTCTCATATAATTACAGAGGCCAGCGATTCTCTACGCGCATATGCGCGTCGGCCAAGGGTTCTTCGCCCAAAGAATAGTTTTAAAGATAAAGAGGCCTAGTAACTGCATTACATTCCACCGACCGCGGCGTAATCCCTCCCGGGTCAATCCATTTTAAATGGTTCAGAATTTAATAGATTGGTCGCTCGACCATCTCGAAAAAAATTCACATTTTCTACATAAATTTCCTTATGTTTTGACTATTCAAAAACATTTTTGATTTATTTTTATTGTATCTGGTTTACAAATGGCGGCCATTTTTATTTTACGCCTTGCTCCATTTTTCGCATGTGTAAAGGTTTACTCTTTTCAAAATTATTCAGCTCTGGTTTGTTCTAGTATTCTAGAATAAAAGGCATTGGATTCAGTTTACTTTGGCCTACAAATCCATATATTATTTGCATACCTTTTATGTATTTATTTGAGAAATATTTGCAACTAAATCTATGGAACGCAAATGATCCAAGTTCGATTTTCAGAGCGTAATTTCTCAAAGAAGGAATAGAATCTCAGCCTTATTTTTTTCTGTGCTTTTACACACAGCAGTATGATTACTTTTTGTAAAATATCATTGGTAAGTAACGTCCTTCAAAATTATACCCTCTTAAAAATTGAAAATTTGAATTTTTTCCACCTTTTCAACCAAAATGTCTCTGTTGGGGGACCTTGGGGGACCTGGGGACCCAATAAAAATCTGAAAACTGCACAGTAGTAGTATCCCTATGTACAGTAGTAGTATCCCTATGATATCAAACTTAAGTAAAAATTTCAACTTTAAAATTTAAGTCAAACTATTTTTAAAAAATTATAAACTTTCGCAAAAAAAGGCTTCATTTCTACATTGAGGATACGTTGTGACAAACAGTAATCATAATATTTTGAAGCTACTGTAATGATTCGCGATTATTTAAAAAAACTCAATATTCCAGAGAGTAAAAACTTTCAGTAAAATGTGATAATTTGTATTCAAGGAGACAGAAGACGGCAGCGCCGCGCACGAACATTTTTTCTAAATTAATCAAATGCGCGAAAGAAAATCAAAATTAACATTATCACCCAGTAAAGCATAATATTTGGAATTATTAGAAAAAAGAATCATTAAAATTGGGCAAGCGGTTCACGAGATTTCGAAATAACTGTAATCATACATCTTCAGTCAAAAGGCATGGGCATGGAGGCCATTGTTACTATAGTAAAGTTAATGGCAAATGTGATTTTTAGCGAATATCAGGAAAACGCTTGAAGGAATCGAACTGGAACTTTGGCGAACAACAGAACAAAAATTATGAATAATTTCGAAAGTTATTACAATTTTGGGAAACGCCTAGGACACGAGTTATAATTAAAAGTATGACTGAAACGAACGTAAAACAAGTGACGCATCGTATTGACGTCACGACTGACGTCACGACGTGAATAAACTAAAATGATGAGGTTTGACAAAACAAGACATTGAAAAGAAGAGCCAAGATAGTAATAATTAGCAGAAAAGTAATAGACAATATTAGAAACCGGTAGCGAGGCGACAAAAACAATTATAAACGGGAATTTAAGAAATATTATGTGATCTTGTTTGTGGATACGGGCGAGCGATCGGTGGTTGTTCGAGAAAATCTATATAGAGGGCGGGCAACAATGCTGCATAGACACCTAGACAGACACGCAGACAGATAGACAGAGAGGCAGAAGCTGTGACGAGAAGGAGTAAAAGTTCATTGTTGTGCGAGTTTGTAAAATATTTTGAAACATTTTTGTTTACATTTTTTTACGTGGACAAAATCAAGGTAGTGATAAAGCGAGTGAATTCGGGATTAGGAACAATAACCTATGAATAGACGCAACGCGAAGACTGATTTTAGTTACGCGATTGCAGTGTTAGGCAACGGATGCGGACATCTTGAGTTACAATTTTTATAAAACGGAGTGTATCAGATTTGGGACAGTGATCAAAATATAAATAGAACAGTTTTGCTTAATTCATGTAAGTCAACAATATTTCTGCATCGCGGGAATTTTAAAGTTTGTATTTCTTCGATATTCGTGAAATCGAGAATATTCTTTCGCCGTGAGAACTTTAATATTGAAATAATCTGAACGATTTAAAAAAAAAAAGCCCCAGTTGGTGCGCCATTTTGAAATAAACTGCAATATACTCAAACAAACTCGGTCGAGGAATCTGAAAAGCAAATATCTTTCTATCTTGCTACTTTATTGCTAGAATTGGCTCAATGAAAAATCATATATTCATTTCACGAAAACATGGAAATTAATTAAACAATTTAAAACAATTTTAGTATTGTATAACTTTACCCAATATAAAATCAAACGTTTGTCATGACCGTCCCAACCTTATGTCTTCGCGCGCTTTTTCGGCCATCTTTATCCATCTCCGACGCCGCCGTCCTCAGGTCCAGACGCCATCTTCTCTCTTCTTTTCTCGGAAGCTCACTTCAATCACCGTTCATCAGATCAACAAACTATTTGCTGCTAACATTCCAGTCCAATCACTGACAACTTCGCCCAAGCCCTCAATGTCCCTCCAACTCGTTCACATGAAATATCTTAAGCTCCACTGTCACACTTAGAGTTCCAATTTTGATGTTCTCTCAATATCCATTCCCTAGTAGATGCTTACAAGTCCCCAAAGAAAAAAAACTCCTAACATTAATTGGAGCACGATCCGTTCATGAGCACGGCATCAGTCAGAATGAATGTCTCTCGTATTCTTTCAGCCCTGCAAAGCTCGGTTATTAATTTCGATTGTTTATTTGCAGATAACATTTGATGTACTTTCGTACCTAGCCAATCTCTAAATTTCTTGCAAAACGAACAGGCCGTCTTCACGACTGTCACTACTTTTTCGGCCAATCCCAGAATTCTAATTAACTAGCCGTCTCCGCGATTGTCACTGCATGAATATGTTGACCTTTACGACGGCTCGCTTACCGTTGCTATGCTAGCATATTCACATAATTTATCCCCTTTAATTGACGCCATTTATAATAAATATTGTACCATATTCAGTGACATATTGGTATGTCACAATATGGTGGAAACGCCGTGTGTACTGGAGAACGCTTCGCAGTGTGTGTTCAGTAATGGAACTTGATGGAAAATATGGTTTGGAGCAAATTGAAGTTGCAGCGCATTATTGCGGTACACGGGGAGCGTACCAGTCGATAGACGGCGATGCGTGACGTGCGCCGCGTGTTGCAACATTGGCCATCATAAAGGGAAGTGACATATGTACATTTGTTCACTTTTTTTATTTATCTGCAAGCATCTGTCGAAGACCAAGTTGTGTCTCTAATTATAAGATGATAAGGTTAAAATTTCTTACGACAGAATGCGCATTCAGTGTGGATGAGTAGTCAGATTGCATTATAATTTTCAGTGTGAATGATTGTTATTTATTTGTAGGGTTTTTTAATATTGAGCGTATTGTTGATTGTTTGTGTTATATTTTTGTGTGCCGTCAGAGGGCCTTGTTTTCCTCTATGTGTGTGATGTGTTGACATATTCAAAGAAAACACGTAAAAGAGAAAGTAAATAAATAATGATGAACACATCCAGGTTCATCAATAGCCTCTAACTAATGTGTTGTAATTGTAGTATTTAGATTCCGACCTATGCACATGCATATACGTACATCGTTTGTAGTCCTGTTTAGGGCAATCACGCAGTCACGCCCAAGGAAATTTCAATAATTGTACAAATTTAGCTAGTTGACGGGCAAATATAAAAACTAAGGTAGGTTTGAAGAGAGGTATTATTATATTGGCAGCCCAACATAAAGTAGGTAGTAGAAGATATTAGGAGAATAGAGTAGAATAATCGGGACATTACACTATTTTAGGATAAAATCCATTTTGATGGATTGACCTTGGGCCGTGCATGGGGCCGTGCAGCAAACTTTCGCACCAAAAATGCAATGGCAAATTTTTATGTGCCACATGAGCTAGCGCACCATTCTAAGCAATCAGGGTGAAGCACGTGGATCAGAAGAGGGATCAAAGCCCTCGTTTTGTCGCGAGTGAGGCCCCAAAAACACTCCAATATCGAACTTCGAACTTGGCACTTCGCAATTAACTTCTATTCGAGCTATTACTGATTTCATACTGTTGACGTGTGCCTCGAACGTGACTTCAAAATTCTCACATAAGACAGCGGGGCATCGCCCCAGCCGGGACAAGCTCTAAGCTCCCGATCGGTCTCCCGGAATATGTGGTAGTGTTGTGCATGTTAGAAAGAAAGATAGCGCGCGGTCCGTGGTCCGGTTGCTAGAGTACTGCTTCGGCATTCGCCTGGTATTGATCGGAGAAAGCACGGAAAACTACCGGGCAGCTGGCCGCTAGAATTCTCCTCCAGACAGCGACTGAATTCGACCTATCTGAAAAGCCAGAGTCGAAAATCCTGCGGCGTCAGGACTCGAACTTACGACCTCCCGGCCAGAGGCGCTGCAATAACATCAGTTGATGCCCTGAGCTACCGCTCCCGGTTTGACCACTTAAAAAAATCGAAGTATAGACTAGTGAGCTCTACACTTGGATTTATTTAGAATTGCACTTGACGTAAATCAGCTGATAAGGTGTCATCCAATCGGGAGGTTGAATGTCAACATAGTGACGTCACTAATGACGTTAAGCTCCCGTTTGGAGAAGACTAACTAATTTACGTCAAGTACAGCTGAAAATAAATCGAAGTATAGTCCAATCGAAATCACTGGTCTAGAGAGACAGCACATCGATGTGTGACCATGGATAAATATGCTGATCTATGGTGTGACCATGACTGTGTTCATGTATGCTGTACGCTTTTGTGAACGTTTAATATTATGAAGCACGAGTCATCCGACATGCCGCGCTTCGCTATGCGTCAACATTGCGAGCACTGGGACATTCCTTTCCTACACCATACATTAGCATCTATAGAGATGACCAGAACACGTGACTTTTAGTAGTTCGGAGGGCAGCACCGACCACTCTGGATGGCTAGCGGCAGGTAGAGATGGGCTCAATAGCTTTTCTTCAATAACTGTTATCATAATAACAGTTGACTCGAAATAGCTTTTATTAATAACAGTTGAAAAATAATAGGTCCATGACCAGCAACCTAACATGGACGACTGCTAAGAGTTAAATCAGTTGTGGCGACTGCTGAGAGTTAAACTACGCAAAACGAATAACTTTGGTAGCACCGCAAAGCTTGAGCAAGCTACCTTACGGCGCTTGCTTGCACTACTTTCCCAAACATGTTTGGACAGAGAAGCAGCTGATATGAACGAGACTGGATGAACTGCCAAGGATGAATAGTAATTTATATAATGTGTATAGAATATTACTAAATTAAAAGTGATTCGGTTTCAGATTGCAAATATTCTTTCAAATATGCAACTTGTGCATAGTGAA
Source organism: Teleogryllus occipitalis (assembly GCA_011170035.1). Classification (NCBI taxonomy): domain Eukaryota; kingdom Metazoa; phylum Arthropoda; class Insecta; order Orthoptera; family Gryllidae; genus Teleogryllus; species Teleogryllus occipitalis. The sequence continues at coordinate 49,180 of BLKR01002863.1, forward strand.
GTGACGAGTGTCAAAAATAAAGAGAAACTGTGTTTTTGCTTACCTATAGCTAAAGTTGATTGTTCGAATATCAAGTATTATAATGCGTGTTATTTGACCGTAACTCATTTTATTTCAACGGACCTAGGAAAATATTAGTAGATTTCACATAAGCAGCAATGGGACAGAAATAAGTTAACAAACATATTGGACGGACTTAATTTAAAAGACAAACTTCTTATTGTAGTGCATACAACAAAATATAAAAATATTGCGGCACGTGGTGTGTAATAATGACGAATTGAATATTAATGAATATAATTTGGACACTGGCAAATCATGATTGATTAGCTGCAGTGAAGCTGTTATCGTACAAAATGGTTGCCAGAAAAGCTTGTAGTAGTTCGGTTTATGCCCAGTAGATTGCAGTTCTATGCATTTCAACCGATAACAGCCAATAACAGGATTAACGAAATAACTGTTATTTTGCGCAACAGTTACGAAATGTTCACTGTTGAGAAATAAAAGTTTAGCTGTTAAGGTCACATCCCTAGCGGCAGGCTGCAAAAAGCCGTGAGCTAATGGATAAAATAAGACATAAGTGTCGATTTTCTTTTAAAGCATCGTGATCATTCTTCGATGGAGGTTTGCCTCTATAATAGTTTCAAACCGTTTTTATTTTGTTTAGGTACACTTTCTCACAGTGAGATGTTCTTTTTTATCTAAAATAAAGTTGTATTTTCACGATAACCAAGTTTTGCCCGATAGTGGACTGGGGCAGAGAGAGCCAGGAGAGACTTTTACGTTTTTTTAATTGCCTACTGTTCCCAAAAATCAGGAATGTAAAATTATAGCACCCTCGGAACAAAGAGGAGAAAAGTAAATTTTTGCTTTGCAAAAGCAAAAAAGGTTAGATGGTTATTTGAAGTCAATAGTAGGTTACAGGTTCCGCTCATCTTCGTAATTCATAATTCACACGTCTAAACATTTTCCTGTCATTATCAGATGTTTCACGTGAAAGCGTGTGTAGATTTTCTACATTTTGCAATAATATAAACAACCCCTTTAACGGGTGTAACTTTCAATAAATACGTTGTCATTTACTTGCATTGCCTGAACGTGTACAAACATCTCGATCAGGTTTTTCGTCCAGTTTCCCTGATCCATTGAGATGAGCTGATCCATGATCCCTTGTTTTGCTTCTGGACATAAATGTAATGTAAGTATTATTCTTTGACGAAGGTCATGATGAGAGATAAAAGCCCAAAATTTATTGCTTATTTATCTTTGAAAATATATTTTATTACATGAAATCGGTTTTTTCTTTCATTTTTTCTTTTTTCTTTTTTTTCTTTTTTTTTCTTTTTTCATTCAAAATTCAAGATGACTTAGTGTAGGGATCACAGAATTTTGAAAATGTGCACAGAATTCACTTCTCCCCATAGAAGTCAGACACAGATTTAACTGGTTTTTTTTTAGTAAAATAAATAAATAAACACAGCATCATAATACGTATGAGCTACTAAAATTTGTGGATATTTTTTGATTGATTGATTTTTTCGTGTTTCCGGGAACGTCAACTGCTTTGGTCATTAGTCCCGTAAATGTAGTGCATTTTCTTCCCTCGGAAGATGGCGGTGATCTCCCCCCACTGGATGGCGAGATCCGGCGCCGACCTATCGTCGGCTAGTGGGATTTCCCCCTCACCAGGACTCTCCCACCAGCGGGGCACCGTCCCAGTAGTGACACGCTCTAAGCTCCCGACCGGTCACCCGGAATATGTGGCAGTGTAATGCACATTAGTGTAAGTGTGTAAGGGGAGAGGATAGGACAAGTAAGAGGAAGGAAAGATCGCGCGCGGTCCGTGTGTAAAGATACTGCTCCGACATTCGCCTGGTGTTGATCGGAGAAACCACGGAAAACTACCGATCAGAGCAGCCGGCCGCTAGAATTCTCCTCCACACAGCGAATGAATTCGACCTAGCTGGAAATTCGACCTAGCTCGAACCTAGGACCTCCCGGTCAGAGGCGTTGCAAAGACATCAGTTGATGCACTGAGCTACCGCTCCAGGTTTGTGGATATTCAAGACATTATTTGTTTTAAATCTAGGCCATCTTTTTCAAGACTTTATTTGTGTAAAAGAAAAGCTAAGTATTACGTAGGTCACCAAATCAACTGTTTCTTCCGCCATCATTGCTTCAACTCGTGTCCCAATTGTATTACAAGAAATTTCATTGGAATCAAATGTTCATTAAAACTTTCTACGCAAAAGATATTGAAACACGTTTCATAAAAAATGTTAACATTAAAATCATCATAAAATATAACAAGTAATATTTTAAGCGTGTGACTTGAATATGGAAATAATTCAACCATCAAAATTTGAATTCAGCACAAGAAAGTGCAAACATTTTTGAAAAATATGATAAGGAGTGCAAGACTTATATTTTTAAATAACTATATATTTATTACAATTAGTACATTAAAAAATTAATGGCTAAATTATATAAAATTCTGGTTACCTTAGTGTTGAAAGTTCCTCCACTCCGTGAAAAATTACATACAATTTTGGAACTGTGGTTATGAACATTCTGTATTTTTTCAAACGATTATTATAGTTTAATATAGGTAATATTTCTCTCGATAATGATAATAATTAAGACACATTACTAAAATAAATATTTGAAAAGCCAACAGTTTATAAAAATATACGGAAGGACCGGAACCTTTGTTCATAACGAAAGTTTCGGAAGGAGTCGCTTCTACTCGAATAGCACAGGGGCTCGAAATTCGTTGGCAATTTTCATAACCGAGGGCATGTGAAACCAAATGTTTCATACAGTTCATTTTATTATAAAACAGCACCTTATCGCTACGGTCATGAGACTATTTACCTCAAACCATTTTCAAAAAGAAAAGGTAGCAACTTGATGTGTGATGATAAAATAGTACTTTTTTAAATCAAATTTGTCGACGAAATTTCTTAACCAGAACCTAAATAAACTGAAAGAAAACAAATATCATTGTAAACAACAAATCATCTGAATACAAAATCCTCAGAATAGTCAGTAAACTAAAAAATAAATATTTATCTAGTTTAAATGAATTTCCGGACCGTTTATTAAAAACTTGTGCTCCTGCCTTTATATACCCGTTAACTCACATTTTTAATGCTTCTTTATGCACTGGAATATTTCCAGATATTTTCAAAACAGCCAAAACTAACCCACTTTTTAAAAAAAGGGAACGAAAAGGAAATTCGAAATTATCGCCCAATTTATCTTTTGTCAGTTTTCTCAAAAATATTAGAGAGGCTCATTTTCACTCGAATGGAAACTTTTATGAGGAAAAACGAAACGTTTTCAGACTCACAACATGGTTTTAGAAAATCAAAATCTACGGGAAGTGCCATTTTTCCTTTCTTAAAGATGTTGCATCATCAATGGACCAAAATATTCCAATAGCACTCATTGGAATATTTTTAGATCTTTCGAAAGCCTTTGACCGATTGACCATAACATCTTGCTCTCAAAATTACCTTCATACGGAATTCGTGGTATTACTCTAGATTGGATAACCTCATACCTTAAACATCGAACTCAAAGAGTAGAAATACCGTACTGGAACGAAAAGACATTATTTACTTTTAGAGTCGTAGGCTTTCGCGGCCGATCCCGGACAGCCAAGAATTCATTACATTATTTACTTATCTTTCCAATTCTTTGTTAATTGAGCACTGGGTCCCGCAAGGTTCAATCCTAGGCCCTATCCTCTTTCTGTTATATGTAAACGATATGCCTTCGGTTATTAAAAATGGAAGAACAGTTCTGTTTGCCAATGACACGAATGTTCTTTGTGAAAGAGAAGCAATAAATAGTACAATTTTAGAAGTTCAAATTGGTTTCATAATAACAAATTAATAGTTAACAAAGAAAAACTATCTCAATGCATTTTTGCATTTCAAATGAGCAACATGCAATTAGCTTATGTTAAAGTAGCAAAATTTCTAGGTCTCTCAATTGAGTTAAATTTCAAATGGAATGTGCATATATCAGAATTAAACGCTAAATGAAGTTCATTATGTTACTCATTCAGAATTCTTTCAAATTCTGTCCGTCTTCATGCAGCTCGTAGCGTGTATTTTGCAAAAATACATTCCCGTCTGAGATATGGCATAATATTCTGGGGAAGCTCATCTCGTAGTACTCAAACCTTTAGATTGCAAAAGAAAATGATTATAATAATGAAAAAATCCCGTGTGGAGTAAAGTCTCCCATCGGGCGCCTCCCCAGGTGGCGGATAGGGGAATGCTCACCAGATATGGCGGGTACTGAGGAAATAAAATACTCAGGGCGGACCAAAACTGCTCCAGGAACTCACAATCCCCGGTTCAACACCACTAGCAAAAGCTAGACAATTGATGACAAGCTAATATGACTCGCACAAGTAAAGACAAAATTACCCCAGGTGGACGATCCACCCACTCCAAATTGGCAACCAAGCAGTCGGATTCTGGGGAGCTTGGACTTTTACGAGAGAGCAAGTCTAAATGCTTTGGTAAACTTTCACGGAAAGCACACACGTATATTGCCTATTTCAATATTCAGACACTTATACAAACAGGAAAACTTCACAATCTTTCAACAGAACTCACAAAGCAGAAAATTCAAATTCTCCCCTTACAAGAAACACGCTTCACAGATTCAGAAACGATATACTACAATAACTACAGAATCTTCAAAAGTGGAACGAACAAGAAAATTTGCAAGGGAGCAGCACTATTTGGCATGGCTTTTGTTGTAGACAAAAATATTCTAGATTCAGTAATAGATGTGAACCCCATCAACAATCGACTTATGACACTAAGAATCAAACACACAAACAAAAACTATACCTTTATTAATGTACATGCACCAGTAAATGGTGATAATAAAACAGAGCCCGAAAAAACTGAAAGATTCTGGGAATAACTTGAAACAGAGATGGCCAAAATTCCAAAAGATGATGTGAAAATTCTACTCGGCGACTTCAATGCACAAATCGGCAGAGAACGCAAATACAAGAAGACAGTAGGAAACTATCCTCCAACAAATTCACCAATAAAAATGGCAAACGACTCATTGAGTTATGCCAAAAAATCAACCTAAAAGTATGTCAACTTCACTTCGGAAAAAAACCAAAAAACAAAAACATGGCGATCACCCATCCATCAATAGGGAGAATTTCAGATTGATCATATTGCAATATCATACGACTATCAAAAAGAAATTCACGATGTGCAAGTACGCATTGATTCAGATCATTATCTAACCAGAACAAAAATTAAATTCACACTAAAAGGAAGTTCCAAAGAAAAAACACCGGTGATTCCAAAATTTGATCTAAATAAAATCAAAGACTCCAAAATCACAAAAAATGGGAAGAACAACACGCAGAAGACTGGGAGAAATTTCAAACAAAAATCATTAAAACAGCAAAAGATCTGATCCCTTTTCACAAAAAACCCAAACACCTTTGGTGGAATGAAGAATGTGAGAATGCGCTAGAAGAAAGAAAAAAGGCATTTCAAAGTCATAATTGCAACAAATCAGAAGAAATTTTTCGCAGTTCGCAAACAGACATCTAAGATTTTAAGACAAAATAAACGAAAATATGTGAACGACCAACTGGAATCAATTGAAGACAATTTCAAAAATTATAATACACACGATTTCTACAGGAGCTTCTCAAATCAAGTCAAAGGGTACTCACCACATAACCTTTGCTTTAAAAAACAAGATGGTGAATTGGCCTTGACAAAAAAATTGCCAGGAACTAGCCACATATTTTTCACAGGTCTTAAATTGTCCGGAACCTAAAGAGAGATTCCCGAAAGTGCAGCCAGAAATCACACCTCAAAACTCGTCACCACCAACACAAGAATAAATTTATTCCCACACCAAGAAACTTAAAAATAACAAAGCATCACGGGAGGACGGAATTGTAGCAGAACTCTTAAAAAATTTAGGCCCAAATTCTCTCAAGGAAATTACACAAATAATGCAAGACATCTGGCAAACAGAAAAAATTCCGGATGACTGGAAGATTGCCCTCATTCATCCACTACATAAAAAAAGCAATAAATCATATGTAAACAACTATATAGGGATCTCCCTCTTACCAGTCACAAAATTCTATCAGCTTGTCTCTTGAGTAGAACACAACAGCAGTTAGAACCCAAAATAGCAGAATATCAAGCAGGATTCAGACCGAACAGGTCATGTTCAGAGTAAATTTTTAACCTCAAAACCATTCTCAAAATGCGAGCCCTTAGACAAAAACCCATAGTATGCACATTTGTAGATTTCAAAAAGGCATACGACTCAATAGACAGACTGTCACTATTTCAAATTTTAGAAGAGAGAGGATTAGATCCCAAAACACATGAAATCATAAAACAAATTAACTGGCACGAAATCGAAAGTAAAATTTATGGTGAAAATTCCAGAACCCTTCGACATTCAAACCGGTGTGAGACAAGATGATGGACTCTCTCCTATTCTATTCAATGTCGTTCTAGACAAAGTTATGGAAGAAAGGGAAAAAGAACTCAAGACATGTGGGTTGTGGAAGCCAATCCCACTGGGCTTTGCCAAAAACAACCTCTAGATACCATACCTCGCATTTGCGGACGACCTAGCGATACTAACAGAGGATGAGCAGACTGCTGTCAAACAGCTGGAAGTACTTAAAGAATGTGCAGAAAAAGTAGGCTTACAAATCTCTTTCGAGAAAACTGAATTCTTTTGTTCAAAAACATAAATTGCGAGCTTGAAATCAAAATATGGTAAAGTAAATAGGGTCCCATATTTCAAATACCTGGGAGAATTCATTGAACCGACAGATCTTGAAAAAATCTCACAGCAATATTGCCTCCAAAAAGCCAAAAAAGGATTAGGGTTAGTGCAAAATCTCTACAACAAAAAATGCATGTCAAGAGGGACAAAAATTCGGCACTACAACACTCTTAAAACCAACAATCCTCTACGCAAGTGAAACACTAAACCTTAACAGAAAACACGAACTTGAACAAATGAAAAAAGAAGAGAGAAAGATCATTAGGAAAATTCTAGGAGCAAGACATACCCAAGACGGTTGCAGGCTGCAAACAATTAAAACAACAGAACAGTTTTCAAACATTGAAATTGATATTAGGAAAAGGCGAATGAAATTCTTTGGTCATCTCAACAGACTACCGGAAAATCGACTGACAAAAAGGATACTAAATTATATAACGTCACTTAAAAATTCCACACCTTGGCTAGATGAAATTCGAAAGGACCTCAAAAACGCAAACATAAGACCAGCAGACATTTTAGAAAGAGACACCTTCAGACACAAAGTAGACAAATGGGAAGTTATGTCAGAGCAACCTAAACAAAAACAGTACAGACCAAAATGGTCAGAAGAAGTAAACGAGCCTTCTCGGAAAGAATGAAAGCCTATTGGATCAACAAGAAGAACTCAAAGAAAAATTGATCGAGTTACTTGCTTAACGTCTTCCATTTCTGGGGAGAATTCGCCAATAATAATAATAATAATAATAATAATAATAATAATAATAATAATAATAATAATAATAATTATTATTATTATTATTATTATTATTATTATTATTATTATTATTATTATAAAAATGCCACCCACGTGATCCCTGGAAGACTCTTTTCATTGAGCTTGGAATCTTACCATTACCTTGCCTGTTTATTTATGAATCTGTAATATTTGTCAAAACTGACTTACTTAACGATGGGAACATATTTTCATGCAAAACTGATATTTATAATTATAACACACGTCGTAGAAATCACGTTCATCAAGTGTCAGTATCATCAACTTACTACAAGAAATCCACATACAATACATGTACGTGACTTTACAACGCATTTCCAGTTGTCATTAAATAATTAAAGTCGGTACACAAAATTAAGTTAAAGTAAAATCTTTTCTGCTGCATAACTGTTTCTATACAATTAGACTATACTGATCATAAAAAATGCTTATTTTAACAAAGCAATGATATATACTGAATTAGTTTGCATTTTCATTGTATAATTAAAAGAAAGACTTAATACGCCTGTAACAAGTAATGTACTTCAGCTTCCGGGTCAATGACCCCCATCTCGAGCAGGTTTTGTCCAGTTTCTCTGCTTAATGAGCAAATGCTGAGATGGCCCCTTGTTTGCTTCTGGGCGTAAATGTAGCTTCACTATGCGCACGTTTTATTGAGCTCTTCTTTTGCTTGTAGTGGTGGGACTATAGCTGAGGGTAAGTAACTTTATTGTTAGCAATGCAGAAAAATCAAATCTGCAGTTCTTTTACCATTCTTATTTATTTATTTATTTATTTATTTTACGTCAAAAAAATTTATTTATTTATTTATTTATTTTACGTCAAAAAAACATTTAAAACTGCGTATGACGTGCAATGGGGAAAAGTGAATTGTGTGGACATTTTCAAAATTCTGTGATTCCTACACTGTCATTGTAATGAATCCCTTTCTTCTTACTATCTATTCTATTTGCCCCACCGTTGGGCCGCCATTTAATATAATGAATCCTACTCTCTCATCTATTATTTATTTACTCTCAGCTATCTATTTATCTCTTCTCCTCTGTCTGCTATCATCTATTTATTTATTTATTGATTGATTGATTGATTGATTTACCCCTTGATATTATTCCACCGTTGGGTCGCCATTTAATGTAATGTAACACTCTCTCCCTGCTCTCTCCTGCTATCTTCCTATCATTCATTAATTTTATCCTCTAACTTCTCTACGTTATCTATGCCCGCGCTTTTATCAAATATATATAATAAATCCCCTTTTTTCTTTTCCCTTTTAACTATCTACTGCCGTGGATACGCTGGCGTTCCTATACAGGAATCGCAGTGAGGTAACTAGATTGTGCGTGCTAGGTTAAATTACTACAAACATCTCAATTGATCCAAAACGAACCGCATTTCTGGTTCGATCATTTATTTACGTTTCTAACTTTATTCTATTTCCATTTCTACGGCGATAATTCACCGTCTTCCTTTCTACGTTAACATATAATATCATATAACATCAACATATACAAACGAAGAGAAAAAAAAACAAGATAATACACAATAACAAAAAATCATTCATACACACTAACACAGACAATATCAAAATCACATTCATCCGTCGAATGCGCATTCCCTATTTTCCTCTAACTATTTCTACTTTATTACTACTAACAAAACTTGATCTTCAACAAAATTGTTTTTAATTATGGGATGCGTTTTGATACGAAGCATTTCAAGGAATTCCGACACACACACACACACACACACATGCATATGCGTTTCACTTCCCTTTTTTTCAGCTCATCTTTCGTACTGGAGACGTCCGGTGTCCGCTGTCCAATGCTCCTCGATGTCAGTCGACGGCCACTCTTACTCGCGGTTGCCTCCGAGAACCACTTCTCGTCAACCACTATGTTTCACCTAAATGTGAAAGTCCAGCCGCTAGCCTGTCACCGACTAATAAATTCTGTATGTTTGCGGCGTACTGCTCGGCAAAATACGTAACACGAAAACAGAAACAACTTTTCGCGTATCGTCAAACACGTTACCTCTTGAAAAGTTCTATTGCTTATTTCCATTTATTTTGGAAAATAATCGTCTAAATTATACTGATGTGTATTGATTCAGTTAAGTCCCATAATAAAAATGTTTACTGCGCCAAATTTCCTCACACTAGAATACAACGTAATTGATTATCCGTAATTGCTTGAAGTTTTACTAATAAAATAACATGAATTCAATGAATTTAAATTTTTGCTCCCTTTTCTAATGTTCCAAAATTTTTATAAATCTTTCGACGTTACTTCTCGTTAACTATTTTTACACTTTCCAAAAAAAAAAAAACTAACGACACACCGATTTCACGTACACGAAGCGTTCATCACCATGTCCACGACACATCTGCCTCACATCTGCATTCTTTCTTCACAATTTACATTGTTACTACAGATTTTTGTCACAAATAATTGACACACGCTTGCTCTGTTGGTTCTCGAAGATTTCCTTAACTTCTCAGCATGGCGTCATTTGTTTACACTATTGACTTCATTCCAACTTCCACATATTTTATGATTACTTCGCTTCCGAAAATGCGACAAAGTTGATGTGAATTTTGTCGTCTTCCCCGTATTTTATTCTATTCTTTCCCAACGTTTCAACCAAATCGGTCCGTGCGTTTGGTAATTATTCTTCAAAAACCCTGTTTGTAATGTTTCTTTTCTAACACAACAATGGCCATATTCTGTTCATTTTATTAAAAAATTCCAAATATATTTCAAATTATAACTTCCGAATGTGTTAACCGAATTTAATGCCGTTTGTTTTATTTCGTTCTGTAATTTCTGCTCTATCGGATGATTATATTCAATTTTCCCTAAATCTCACATGCTATAATTTCTTATTTTAATTTGGATTTACAAACATGTTTCTATCGGCACCGTGGCACTCCACATATACGTTTATTCTTTGCCACCTTTTGGCAACGTTGCATATGGGGTTTTGGTCTCGAAACGTTGGATCATTACATCATACACTACTTAAATTTTGAAAACAGAAAAAAACTCCCATGTAATAAAATATATTTTCAAGGATAAATAAGCAATAAATTTTGGCTCTTATCCGTGTTGCCCTTCGGAATAATACTTCCTGCCGCGACAACATGGAAACGATAATTTGAATAATTGTATTTCCCACTGAATTCTAGAAGACGTGTACAGAAAATGAAGTTACATTTATGTCCAGAAGCAAAACAAGGGGCCATCTCAGCATTTGCTCAATGGATCAGGAAAACTGGACGAAAACCTGATCGAGATGGGGGTCATTGACCCGGAGGCTGTAGTACAATACCAGGTTGTTTATACACATTTATACAGTCCAAATGGTAAATAATGCATTATGTATCATTGTTAAAATTAATGTTACTTTTCTTGTGATGCTCAGTATAGTCTCTAATTGTAGAAATAGAAACAGTTATGCAGCAGAAACGATTTCACTTGGGATTTAAACTTTTCAATCGAATTTAATCGTTTAATGTAATCTGGCAAAGTGTTGTAAAATAATGTACATGTATTGTATGTGAATTTTTTGTAATGAGCTGTTGATACTGTGACCTGATGAATATGATTTCTACGTCGAGTGTTATAGTAATAGACTTCGGCATTTTCTGAAAATATGTTCCCGCCCTTAAGCAAGTAATTTTTGACAAAAAACACTGATTCGTAAATCAACAGACAAGGTAATGGTAAAATTCCTAGATTAATGAAGAGAGACTTACATGAATCACGTGGGTTGGATTTGGTTATTATTCGTACAATTCGTTTTTGTAATCTAAAAGTCTGGGAGCTATAAGATGTATTTCCCCAGAATATTATGCCATATCTCAGGCGGGAATGAACATTCGCAAAATATACACAACAAGCAGTATGAAGGCTGACTGAATTTGCAAGAGTTCTAAACGCGTAGCATAATGAACTTGTTTTTGTGTTCAATTCATTTAAATGGACGTTCCATTTAAGGTTTGACTGAATTGAGAGACCTAAAAATTTTGTTGCCTTAACATCAGTCAATGGTACACCGTTCATTTTCAATGGAGCACAGAATTGTTTATTTGAAATAGAAAACTGCATTAAAACCGTTTTCTTTTCGTTTACTATTAATTTGTTATTTCGGAACCAATTTGAAACATCTGTTATTGTACTATTTAGTTTCTTTATTGCAAAGGATGTTCGTATCATCCGCAAAGAGAACCGTTCTTCCGTTTCGAATCGTCGAGGGCATATCATTTACGTAAAGTAGGAACAGATAGGGCCTAAAATCGATCCTTGAGTAACTCCACGTGCAATGGGCAAAGAGTCGGAAAGGTGCATACGTAATGTTCCATTGTTCCAGTAAGGTATTTCAATTCCAAATAGCTTTTCTACAAATCGGGAACGAAAATGTCAAGCTTTTCAAATGTTGGTAATCTCGCACTTTTTTAGATATTATTATTATTATTATTATTATTATTATTATTATTATTATTATTATTATTATTATTATTATTATTATTATTATTATTATTATTATTATTATTATTAATTACTGTTTGGTTTAACTTTCATTTATCTTTCAACTATCGTTAAAATGTTGAGATGGGATTCTGGAACTCAAGAAAACATGCACAGATAATCTTCTCCCCCATACGTAATACACAGATTTTACTGCTTTTTGACCAAATAAATAAATGTGATAAGACACACGCACTTCAGCAACCGCATTATGCAGTTAAAAACTCAGTAACTCTCTAGGAATCGCTTCACGCACACCAAAGGTTGCCAACTAACCCTTTCCCGCCAAACGTTGTGACGTCATTCTGGACATCGAGGCTATCTCCAAAGCTGGCCTTGGGACATCTCTATTCATCCACGGTACAATATTATTCCATGGGTGTATCAAAGATAATATCTTTGACACTTTTGACTATCTGACAACACTGCTTGTGAGTAGGAATGGAAAGCGAAACCTTTACTCTTTGAGTTTGGGTGAATGTGCGCGGGAAAAGTTAGAAAAGTGGTTATGGCGCGGACGTGAGTGTACTGTAGAAATTTTAGAAGGTTGTCGATTTTAATCGTGGTAAATATCGTATAAAATACTCGGTTATGTGACAAGGAGTTTTGTTTTTTATTGTCTTTTCTGGATTTAATTTTTTCCATTTTAAAATGTACAAACGGAGGATTAAGCGGACAGTATCTGCCAGTCCTGTGGCAATTCGAACTCAGAACTCTAAATCATCAAATGAGATTGACACTTCAGCAAAGAAATTGGATTTACAAGTAGTATCAAGCCCAGGTAAAGAGAATGTAAAAGTTCCAAAGGAACGTAGGGCTGATCATCCTTTGCCAGTCAGTCGACAGAAATCGTGCAATGCCGTTTTACAAACTGAAGTATCCCAAAATTCAGGTTCTAAGGCGAGGAATATGCGTTTCGCATCGCAAGATAAACAGGTGGTCTACTTTGAAAAAATCCTTTCATCATGTGGATTTAATTTGCGTGATTCTGAAGCATACATGCTATGTAAGTCTCTGGAGGTTCATAAGAATTTTTTAAATTTATCTGTTAGTGTGTTCAGATAAAATAACTTTCAATTTCTGCAGCAGAAGATCAGACGATCTTTGTACAAGATCTCAAAAATAAATTGGAAAAAAACTCTAGCTTTCCCTTGAATGTTACTGGCCCAAATGGATTTATTCCAACGCTTGAAGAATACTTCAATGATCCTGAAAATTTGAAGAAATCTTTGCAGTTGACTAAGGTAGTATTTGTGGATGTAGATATTCATAATTTAAACAATGATGGTACAATCTTACTTATTTCTTTTTGCATGATCTTTGTTAAAATTCCAGTTAAGTAGTAGAAAACATTACAATTGTTTTGAAATGTTGAATTTTTTTTTATTAAAAACTAAGTATAGGAGTAGTTCCACTTTTTATAGGCTTAGAAGGCTCTACCCTATAAAAATTTTAATTAAAAAATTTAGAACTCTTTGGAGAAGGAGAAAAAAAAAAAAATAAATAAATGCCCTGGACACTTTTTGTAAAGTATCTCTAAACATTAAAATATCTCTTTCAAAAACAATTTTAGTGAAAATCCTGCGTGTGGTTTAGCTGCTAGCATTCACATTTTGACATAAACCAAATTTTTGGAATCAAGGACGCTCAAAATGAGGAATCTGGTTACACAACATATTAGGGGAAGCAATTTGCTATGTGTAGAATCATGAATTGTCTACTTTTTCGATGTTGGGAACGTATAGTGTGAATTTTTCTGCTGAATTTCACTGTTTTATGCTTCAACATTACAGAACTTTATCTATACTATATATGTATGCAGTATGCGAGAAAGTAAAAATTAGTACTTCATGTTCTAATAATTCTTTAATTTAGAAGCCAGTCTAATTTTATTATAGGTAATGGTGTTCTTAATATGGGGAGTACAAATTATTTTCTATAATTTTTTAAAATGTCCTTTCCCTCTATTTTCTGAAACCACCCTTGTCTCAATCTTTGAAAGAATGTAATCTTGATCCAATGTTTGAGTTAAAAAATGTGTAATTCATATTCATAAGCATTTTTCAAAATATTTTTATTAAATTTTTGATGTAGCCTTGAGTTAACCACTTCTCATGTAATATGCATTGTGATTGATATTTTAGCATGATGATAATAAGCCACTAGTAATTATGATAATTTTGGTGATGAATGTTCAATTGTTGGTCTAGTCTCCTGAAAGCAGCCATGTATGGAGAAACTCCCAAGACAGTTTAATGCATCTATTGCTGTCGGTAGATTTCCTGCAGAAGAGGCTTGTAGAATTTCTATGTGAGAAGTTAGTTGAGTTTGTGTGTTCAAATGAAAGGTTAGTTCTTAGTTAATTTTATTTTTGTGTGAATTGTATTTAGATGTTTTTGGAGGACTTAAAAAATATCTAAAAATTACAGGGAAGCAGAATCTGCAAACTATCCTTGGACGCAAATGATTTTACGACAGTTCAAGTTTTTGGATAATATTGTTGATCCAGATGCATTTTTGTCAATGCTATTTGATGTTTTATCTTCTGTTCCTGTAAGTCCAATTGTTCAATTGGAACTGTTTTTGTGATTTAAGACCATGACGTAATATTAAATAGATGGTTAAAGTTCGTAACACGGTACACCCTTGAGAAGCAGGGGGGAGAGGTGAAGCATTTTATAAGAAAACCTCGAATTCAAACTGCTGCAACCAATTTGAATGATGAAAGCTTTGTTTATCACAGAGGCACACACCACGATCACAGGCACCACTATTTTCTAATGGAGCTTTGACAAGGCACTAGGGTGAAGTTGCCTCAACTTATGATGTCACGTTTGTGACCAATTATTATAATTACCTTACATTATTAAACCACCCCTCTTCCCTTCCACTGTGAATTTCCCCCTCATCAGAGCGGCGTGAAGTGCCAGTTTAAACGACTTTCTTAGATTGTACCATGTTCTAGACTTCAATCAAACAGATATAATGATGGATAAAGAACACTTATGTAGTGACAAAAAATACTTTTTCCACTTATCTTGAAGTTTGAATTTATGTATATACTTTTCTATACTACATAGCTTCTTAACCAATTACTGTGTTATTTGTAGGAATGAGTATGAATGTGTTCACATTAAATTTCTGGAAGTTTTCTTTGTATTTTTAATGTCAGTTTGTGGGGTTTGTTGATCCATGTTTAAATACTTTACCAATTGTGGGATAATAGTTTTGTTATTCTTGTGATGGGAGATAAATAATCCAGTAATCTCATGTAAATCTGCTTTCAAAAATTATTCAGTCATACTGTTAGTAGGAATATTAACAATAACATGATCAGTAAAATATATTACATATTTGTAGAAGATATTACCAATAAATGAATATTAAAGATTCTTCATTGACAGCTTCTGTGTGGCTCTTGTCTCACGGCAAGTAAGTTTGAATTTTCCATCCAAGGTTAGAATTATTTTTGGGTTTTTCCAACCATTATTTTTGGGTTTTTCCAACCGTTATTAAGCTGGTTGTGAAGCTCATAAAAATACACACCACCTTATTGCTTAATGGCTGCATTTGGATTGCTTGCTGACTTTCAGTGCTCAATATAGCAGCCCCGAGTACTATGATTTTCTGATACCCTTGCATGGCCTACAGCAATGCATATCTAGTGGAGGGGTTATGATTTTCAATGCAGGACTGGGAGCTGTGTGAATACAAGCCATGCCTGTGCACCTTCCCATGCTCAGAGAGTTGGGAAGGAGGAACGGCCTACACCGTTGAGACAAGCAATCTTGGGGTCAAATTCTACACTGACAGCTGAAGCCCTTCTCCTTTAAAGTACGACTGCCATGACTTAATCGCATGTCCCAGGGATAGAGAATGTACCAAGGACCTCCAGAACTTGTATTATATCTTGAGATTAATACACCGGGAGAGGTGGCTCAATGCATGAACTGATGTCACTGTCTTTGGGAGGTCCTAAGTTTGAGTCCTGACATTGACAAGATTTTTGACACTAGCTTGTCAGGTAGGTCGAATTCAGTTGCTGCCTGGAAGAGAATTCTAGCGGCCAGCTGCTTTAATCGGTAGTTTTCTGTGGCTTCTCTGATCGACACCAGGTGAATGCTGGAGCAGTGACAGTAGCCTAAGATATGGGTGACCAATTATGCACAATCTCTCCTTCATCTTCCTTGTCCTATTCTCATCCCTGACTTACACACACTTACACTAACCTGCACTGCACTACCACACGTTATGGGAGACCGGCCGGAAGCTTAGAGATTGTCCCAGCTGGGGTGGTGCCCTGCTGGTAGGAGATACCTGCTTGGCAAAACCCTGTTAGCCAATGGTAGGTCGGCGCCAGAACTGGTCATCTAGTGGGGAAGACCACCGCCATGGCCCGAGGAAAAAACATGCACTACATTTACAGGTCTAATTACCTCGTTAGTTGACGTGCCCAGAATCACTAACAACCAACGAACCATGGAGATTGATATTGACAGCATAACTCTCTCTTCTATGAATTTGAGAAAGTAAAATATTTGGATAGTAGTTTTTCATAAATTATTAAACATATTCAGGTTTCATAGTATTTTCAGAAAATGATTTACTTAAACATCTTAGTTTGCATAAAGATTGTGGTCACTATTAAGAATAAATGATTCCAAGTATATTTTAATGTTTGCAATTAATTTTCAAAGAAAATGTTGCAGTTAGTAGCTTCTCATCCATGATTTAGTAGATTTTGAATGAATTCAGAATATATTTGTTTAGGGTGATTCTTTTTAACAATATTCAATTTGAAATATTTGCAGGAAAAAGGTGACGTGTTATTCTGCTTGCCAGATATAATTCTTGATTCACAACATGAGGAAACTGCAAAAAAACTAAGGTATGTGATATTCATAAATAAATTTTGAAATCTTATTGAACTGAACATTTTTGTGCTGAGCAGTTGGGAAGAGGGCAATTCTACTCATGAAATAAATATTTTTGCAGTGAACTACTTTTATGGGATTGTGAAATGAGTCCAGTTACTCCATCCATATTAGATGCACTAACCAATTTGACACTAACTCCTGAATTGCAAAAATCAGTGAGTGAAAATGTGATGAAATGTTTGGGATCTGTGCAGCTTGATTATCTTCCTAACGTAGTGCGTTTCCTTGTGACGGTCACAAATTCTGATGAGATGCCTAAGGTAAGTGGTCATTATTTACTAGATTATGCATATTGTAGTTGCAGCTAATTTAATCGAATGACTTGATTAATTCAGAGAATTGTATTGAACTAACAATTTTTGCTAGTTGGTTTGTTAAAAGGAACTTCTAATAAATTAAATAAGCATAAATTGGTCTAAAAGTTTTGTTATGAACTTTGGCAGTAAGAAATTATTATTGAAGAATGACTCGTTTTTTCATTGCATAAACTAGTGGTGCGACAACAGCACATACTTTGTTGCATTATTTGTATCATCTCCTCAATATTATACTACTACATGTAACTGCAAGTGTTTTCAACCAACAATTTTTTTCCGTGCCGAGACTTGAACTCGGGTCCATTGAGTTAATTCGCTGTGCACTCTACTGCTACAGCCCACAGACGATCTGATGTAATCATTTGGAGTGACATAAAATTTAATTGAATCTCCCATTCTTTCCAACATGCAATTTTTGAAAATTCAGAGTTCAATGCAATTGAGACCTGTACCCTTATGTAAACCGTCCCATTGTTTTATCCACGGAAAAAAAATTGGAGATAAAATTTGGAGCAGTTTTTGAGAAAATGTTTTTTATAAATTGTCTTAATTTCAAGCAGAAATGTGAAAACTAGTTTATTCAAAAAATTGTACTTTACATCTTTTTGAAAGCTTATTTTTTAGAAAATCTGTCTTCAATTCTTTTAAATGTTAACATTTTATAATTTTTGAAATTACAGAGTGATTATCGGAAATGAGACCAGCACCAATTCTTATACCATCCTTTGATACATTCAAGGAGAATATTTAAAGAAAAAATTTGGAGCAGTTTTTGAGAAAAAATTGTTTAAAAAATTTAAAAATTGTCTACATTTCATACAGAATTGCGCGAAAACTACTCATATTTTCAAAAAATTGTTCGTGACGTTATTTCAAGATCCGTTATTAAAGAACATATTTTATGAAAGAATTTTCATGTGTTACAGGTAGCTCTGTAGACAATTTAAGTTTTCTTTTGCTGTTTTTATTTATTGATTGAATTGGAGCTTGTGAGTAATGCTGATGAATCTGTTTTTTGTGTGAACTAAGACATTAGATATAAATACAAACTTTTTAGTATGTGATAGTTGTAATGACAATGTTCATAAATGCGCTGGAATATCTACTATTGAGCTATGTGCATTTGAACTAAAATATGACAAGAAACTTGATTATTTATGTGATGTATGTAAAAAAGGCTTGAAGAATGTTACATTTCTGACTCTTCAGATTAGTAAATTATGATCACAGTTGGTGAAAGTGATTGAATTAACAGAAGAAATGAGAAAATTTACAAAGAAAACCGATGAGGACGTATCTGACAGAAAGAAAAAAAATTGATTACTGTGGAGGAGGACACGCTTTATTGTAACATTCAAAAGGCAAGTCCAGTGTCTGTGTTGTTGACATTTTGGACAAACTCACATTGCGAAAATCCAAATCAAAGAATCTTATAGTTTATAATACTACAAGCTGATGAGAGTAATGACTTTAGGACTAGAATTGAGCATGTTAAAAGTTTTTCTCAACTGCTGAAGACATCTCCGATTGGTGTCACTCCAGTTGTGAAGATGATTAGAATCCTGTCAAAATGGTAACAGTCCTCACCTTGTGAAAATGATCTTTGAGGATATAAAAAAAATGGTATCTGGATTTCTTAGTCATAGGTCATTCCTTAAAAGTGCAGTATCTTTTCAGACTGACAAAAAGCCAGATGATGAATTATGAAAAATCAATTACTGAGGTTCAAAAACGTGTTAATAAAGGGAAGAAATATATCAGATTTAATTTAAGACACTTTTCTTCAAATGCTGGGTGTGCGGGTGAGGGAAAAAAATTGAGGACGTCAAAAAACTGAATAGTAAATCTCTTTGTGTTTACTAAAAACGTGAGAAGGTGTAGGACCAATCTTGACATGTTGAAGGATATGCAAATCTTTGATACATCAAATGTCATCCTAACAGAGATGCCTCATCCTGACATTGACAGCTTGGAACTAAACCTTCCACATTACTGTATGTGTAGGCATATTAGAAAATATCAAATGACTCAAGTGACTAGAGGAGCGTTCTCATTACTATGCCAAAAGGCTATAAGAGTTTTTGGGTTAAAGTGAATTCAGATTCAGAGAGTTTTGAGGAGATCTTTGTCCAGATTTCATGTGATAGTGGAGCACATGTATTTGGGTCAATATATATTACTCCTAATTCTGATATAAATTTATATCACAACCACTATTTGATCTGGATGGGGTATTTCTTTCTGAATGTACTTCAGTTACAATTTACCCTGTTGGAATAGTTCTCAGAGAATGGTATATCAAGAGTGACACCATGTTGTGAATGTCTTCATTCTGATTTTGATGTGCTGAAGTAATGCTTGGCTGTGTAAATTTCATAATCTTTCTGAAGTAAATGTAATTAAGAATATGAATATGTAATTAAGAATGGAAGTGCTGAATTTGTGTTTCACATCACATTCTGATACAAATATAATCCAGTAAAGTATTGATCCAATTGTAAACAGCAATATTCACCATAGGTAAATATTTACCTAGTATATCTTATTGCATTTCTTCAGTCTGGTTTAAAAAATGTGATATCAAGAACCTTCATTTGCACAAATATATTATCCTCTATAGAAAAGAAGAAGAAAGAAAACATGAACTGTGACAAGCTCTATTAAATTACCGAACGCTTACAAATAAAAAGATGAAATATTTTAGATAAGTCTTGATTTTAACGAAATAAGCAAAATATGCGCTTATAATTACACGAATATGCAGCAACAGGAAAAATGGGCCAAATATCTACAAATATGCACTAACTAACAAATCTACATAGCATTCAATTCTAACCAAATGTAAAGAAATTTTACTTAGCTATGCCCTGAAGCAATGGACAAAAATATGCAAAATCATAGAAATTGGCTCCCTATATATTACTATATACAGGAACAGGATTTATCCACTGTTTTGTTACAAGCGTCCAGCAGTAAGAGATTTTCTGTTGAAAATTCGCCGTTTTTTCAGCACTCAGTTATAATACATTCTCTTTATATGAAGTAAGGGTCACAAAGTTAAAAGAAGTGCAAGAACAAACTCAAAGAGAAGATGCTGGTTGTTTTAATTGTGAACCCAGCTTATTGTTAGCATTTATAACTTGCATTTCCTAAAACCAATGAAAGGAAAAATTGCACAAAATATATTTCATGCTCTCAGAGCTAAAGAAAAACGATTGCTGACAATGCTCAGAGTAGATGTGACAACCCATGAGTTTAATTATCACAAAATGAAGTTGGTTCAGATTTTCAAAAATAATCCTGGTCTCCGTAAAGTAATCAGTAATTTGTAGAATTCATGACATCTTGTTTTTCTTGTCTTTTTTATTCAAATTGATACTATTTATTTAATAATGTAAATTGTTTGATGAAGTATGCTTAATTAATAAGTATTCAATACGTTATATTTCTTAACCATCATTAGTAAAATCCATATTATTGTTAAAGGCTTTTGGTTTGTAAATTCAACCGTAATAACTGAAATTCAACCGTAAATGAAACTGAAATAATTGTTTAATTTATGGACCCAAACCCATATCCAACTTTATAAAAATTCAGTGTAAATACTTTTGGGCAATTGTCAATAATAATTTTGTACTGAGAAAGTGGCTCGACAGCACCTTTTTTCAGTAGTCACACTTTTTTATATTTATTAATAATATTAATAATAATAATATTGACGACAAGAATAATAACGATAATACCAACAACAACATTATTAGATTTTATTAATCTGTAAGGGATATTACATATCAAAACCGTTGGCAGAACAGAGAGCCCATGAATCAATAACTAGTTAATGAGCTTTTTGTTTCCATACAGTACATTTTGGCAGTAGTTTTAATAATTATTGCCAGTAATTTGAAAATTATTAGCAAGACATATGGTCACTGAACTCAGACAAGATTTCTTGTTCGCCATTTCAATGTGAATCTGACCTAAAAGTTAGTAGTGATACTATTTGTTAGACATCAACTACCAGTCAACTACTACTAAATGGTGTGTGTAACAAAAAAGATTGTGTGCTCATAAATTGTTGGAAATGTTGAATAGATTATTATTTTGCATAAACCACAATGCATCTTCAAGTGTTCTGAGACAAATGAGAATGTCATTAAAAATTGCACAAATTTAAAACTATTAAGGCGTAATAAAATAAAATAAAAAGAATGGAAGAGACTAAATGATCCTTTTATGACTCAACCAACAGCATCGAAAAACAATTGATTAAAACTTTTAATCAATTCTTCAGGTCTCAGAACATCTGATGATGTGACCAATTGGGTCGCAAAAAGTTTTGGTTTATGAGATACAAATAAAACGAAAGTAATTTTCAAATGATTTGTTTGATTTTAATACGAAAGAATACCACTGTATGTAATAACATTGAACATTGTCATTCATTGTTTTTTTCAAATTTGGAGAGGGAAAATACTTTGAACGTCTTTGATATTATGTTATTAGATTGTATCAAGCTTTCGTCAACACCTGGATTTCACTTCACCACTGCTATCACTGGCAGGTAATTCAAATGGACCTGCTGTAAACACTAAAGGACCTACTTCGGTTGAGAACTGTGAACTACTGACTGTGGAAGTTCTCAAATTGTCAGTAATGAGTTCTCGAGCAATGGCAGAAGCTTGGCTTAATGCAATCAAGGGTGTACATTCTGCATCTAAACATAAACCTCTTGACTTGATAATGCTCTTGGTGCTTCATGCTAATGTTCCAATTGCACAGCCAACTGTACAAGCGTTGTTTAAGAGCAAAGCAAGGTTGGGCATTTTTCGTGAAAAACTACTTGTTTCTACATTCTCAACTATGCTGGTGGTGAGTTGTAGGAGTAACTGTTCTATATGTTCTATGGAAATATCAAATCGTGTTACAATGTTTTTACAAAATAATACTTCAACTACATTTCAAATTATAAAACAGTGCCCTGGTACCCTTGTGTGTTTAACATTACAAATGTTACAATAAAGATTTTTAATCTTTCCTAATGCTAATTATTGTTTTTTATATAGGTTATCAAGGAATATCGTTCTCCCCTCATGGAGATTTTATTTGTGCTGTTGAAATCTCCTGATCCAGCAGTAGTAGATCACGCATCATGTTGGTACAAGTAAGAAGTTTAGAGAGTAGTTTATATTTGTTCAATATAATAGCAGTAATTTGTAATTGGCTGTTGCACATTCCTCTGTTTGTATTAAATTTAAACTGCCAGGCACACCTGCAAAGAATGACAATGAGCGTATTTTTGGTAAGGTCCTTTGTTGGTTTCAGCTTCAAAATGTTCTTGCGCTGTGCTTTGTGTGGTGCAGGTTGTGCCTTCTGCACCTGCCCTCCTGGCAGGCGCAGGCTGTGGTGCAGCGCCTGCTGATACACGTAGGGACAGGCAGTGCTGGGACCATGCGTGCTGCTCTCTCTGTGTTGACCACTTTGGCAATGGAGAATCTTAGCACATTACTGCCGCATCAGTGGCTGCTTTTGGTGAGTTTCATTAGGGGAGTAAATGTAGGCACAACTGCTAAAGAAAATTAGTAATGTGTAAGAGAACAATGTCTTTTGTCCAAATTTAAAATATTTATTTATGTAACCTTTAAGGACCAATAACTTAACACAAAACAGTAATGAATACTAGTTACACGTAACAGTTGTGAATGGTATGTTCATAACTTGTGATAAAAAACTAAATTTATTTTTATATTAGAACATGTTTCACTCATTGTTTTTGTCTTCTTCAGGTGACAGACATTAGAAGAAATAAATGTTAAACTTGATCAATTGAATTGTTTGTTCCAATATTATCCTAAAATTCTTTTATCACTGGTTCTTGTGTATTTATTTTCTTGTGTAAGTATCATAGGATAATATATTATGCACATCTTGCAGAATCTGCTTGATAAAGTTCCTGATGTGGATGCCAGTGTTGTTGAAATGATCATGGAGATGTTATGTCGTGTAGCCTTTGGCTCTGAAAGACATGGTGGTAGTGCCATGGATGATAATATTCTCATGCTTGCACGCAAACAGCTGGCAAGCTGGAGTCCCGAGTAAGTGTTATGCTTACGCTCTCTAAACTTTGTTTCAAGGTCTGTGTTGCCATTACTGTTATGATTTGACATTCAGGAAAAGTTTTTAGATTTTTTGTGAATTTCATAATTGCTGTTCTATAAGACTTAAAAAGGTTATAACGTGGTGAGTCCCCTTCTCTCTCACCAAATGCTTGTTTTCAGAGAGACTTATGAATTGACAAGATTTGTGATGTTGAATTTGTAACCAACTTGCAAGATGCTTTAACGCTTTTAATATCTAAAATTAAAGAAGGAAAATAACAGCCTAATTTCTTATTGTTTGTAATTTTTTTGACTGTTACAGTCATTTGCATTACCTGACATCACCTAAAGTAATAATACAGTTTATTATAATTACATCTTTGGTTAAAAGAGAGGTTACTTGCACACTGTCAGATTGTGCTTTCCCTTTTAGATGGTTATCTGAAATTTATTTTCCTAGGGTGCGAAAGAAGGGTGTAATTGGTGCTATTCTAGCTGCAAAACACATGGCCTCAAAGGAGACTGAAAAAGATTCTGTTGTTGGTGACAATATCAAGCAGGCCATTGAGCTCATGGGTAAGTTAATTATAAATTTAACATGCTAGGAATGGTTTTGACTCTGTAGTTGTATTTTTAGAATAGTGATATTGATATAAAATACCTGTATTACAGTAAAACCCCATTTTTACGTTCCTGCATTTTACGTTTTCCTGCCTTTTACATAATTTTTTGTTGGTCCTGTAGTAAAGCCTGTATTTACAATGCATTATCTTCCTGCAATTTACAACTTGATATGAACAGTGCTTCCCATCTTTTACGTAATTTTTTCTCTTTATTTTTTACTTTCTCATATATGTGCGTATTATATGAAGAAATATACGAAGTGCAGAGAAAGTTATGTAATGCTGCGGCAAGAAATGGCAATTTTTTGACAGAAAATGTGGATCAATCCTGCTCCAACATGTACTAAACATGCAAACTCGTAGAGCCTCGAGTTCATTCAGTCCAATCGGGGAATATCAATTTAGGAAAAAATTGGCTGAATGATTTTGGCGCTAACATTGACCATAGACATCAATAGACTTTTTGGTTTCAAGAGCCCACAAAACACAGATTCTGGTTACATCACGTGTTAATGGCAGGAATTTACTACATACAGGAACATGATTTATCTGATTTTTCATTAACCAGGGCTTGGCAATACTTCTTCTGTCAAATATTCACCGTTTTCTGGAGCATGATTATAATACTTTCTCTTCTTACAAAGTAAAGGCGAGAAAGTAAGAAACGAGCCACCATTGCAGTAAATAATGTAAATACTTGCCTATTGTTTAAATTTCTTGCATTTTACACTTTTCTGTTGGTTCTTATGTTCTAAAACTTATTGTAATATCTTCATTAGGAAACAGATTGCGATATATTTCTAGAATTTGTATATTTTTGTGATAGTAAAATCTCTGAATATGTGGAGAAGCAGAAAATATGCGGTAGAAATATAACAACTGTCTTGCTAATATCATTGATTCTGATATCGAGTTTATTTAAACTGCTCTTGCTTTTATTTAGAGTATTACAGACAGTAATACTCTAATTATTCATCAATCAATGTAAATCTGTATAACATTTAAAATAATTAATTACTAAAGTAATCAAAAGTACACTATAATTTATAGTAGTTTACAAAATTTGAAACATATCTACTTTAAAATTGGTCATCTTCAAGTTGTTCATAGCAATTTTTTCTTGAAGAATGCCCTCTTCTCAGAAGAGGGCATTATAACATAAAAAAGGATGTTATATACCACAAGACACAATTGGGATGTATTTTAAGCAAACCATATAGTTTACTTGTGTGAGTTGGATTTACTTTGGATTACCTTTGCCCCTCCCGAATTTGCAAACTTTAATACATCGTGATATCTTTGTTTTTTTTTAAACAAGTCTAACGCTCTAGTATAATAAGTAATAAACACTCTAGTATCTGGTCTTTAAAGACTTGTCAGTTTTCCTCAACCTGAGAATTTTTTTTCACTGCTTTAGGCAAAGAATTGTTACATTTTTCTAGTGTATTTATAATCTTGATCAAAAAACAGAATTTGATGTAATTTAGACCAAAACATTTTCAATGTTAGCATCATTCGCCAGAGACTATAATTCAATTGAAGTATCATTTTTGTTCAGGTCATAGATATAAGATTTGAAACCTTCAAAATGTGCTGTATTCACAATGCTCTACAGCACTCTCACCATTGGGCAGCCCCTTGAATTTGAAATTGATATTTTAATTTTGAGGGGTACTTTACATGAAACCTCTGTGACGTAACTAGAGGTGCTATGAATGGCACCAACTTTCTCGTAGTAGTTTTCTAATTTCCTTTTTGTGGATTGGTACCGTACAGTCTTGCCCCTCCTTGCCAGCTGCCATCTATCGCCGCCCAAATTACATTTTTTTGAAATTTTCTCAACTTTTCGGTTTCCAAGTAGTAGAACCCAAATATTAATTTAAGAATATTAAAGAAGGCTAAAACCTCATCCTAAATAGCAATTTTCATTGAAAAATTTTTAGCTGTTTTTAAGAAAATGGCGTTAAGCAGTAAATGCAAAATCTGAAGCTCTTTTTCACAAGAATCTATTTAGTTTTCGAAAAACTTCATTTGAAGTCATTTGATGCACTTCCACTCACAAATTCAATAAGGTTTACAAATCCATTGAAATGTGCGTATTAAGAGCGTGAGAGATATTTTTTTAAAAATTACATTTGTGTAATTTTTTAAAAAACAAAAAGAGTACACCAAAATAAACTTTACATCATATTAAACAGTGCTATTACCACTATCCCTTGCAAAAGTTTGAAGAAAAAATTAGAAGCCATTTTTGAGAAAATGGCGTTTGAGCGTTTCTGAAAATGCAGGATTTTGAGCTAATTTTTACAGAAAACTGTTGTTTTTGAAAAATTTTAGTTGCCATTATTGAAAGCAAATGTACTCACAAGTATAATACTGTGAGGAAACCGCCTCTAAAGTAAGTATTATCAGCATGAGAGAGAAGTCGAAAAAATTAAATTTTTGTAATTTTTAGGGGGAAAAAATAATAGAGCAATGTAGCATTTGTGTTATTGTATAAGGTTTGTTTGGCACTAATTGTACAAAAAATTTAAAGAAAAAATTTAAAGCCTTTTTTTTTTTTTTTTTTTTTTAAGAAAATCTTGTTTTTGTAATTTTTTAAAATTGCAAATTTCCACGCACTATTGCGCAAAAGCTACTAAATTTTTTTTAAAAAATTGACTTGACCATTATGAAAGTACTATTTATGGACATTTTAAGAAAAAGTCCGTCTTCAATTTTTTAGTTGTAGGAAGACTCCAAAAAATATTCAAATTTGGGCAATTTTCGAAAATTCAGAGTTAACCATGAAAATTGGACCTATGCCATGTTTATAAGTGTATTTTACTCTATTCTTACAATAAATTTTTAAAAAAAATATGAGCAGTTTTTGAGAAAATTTTGAAAATGTTCATAGGACTTTATGTAAAATACCCCCAAAGTTTAAAGAATGTTTTTCAAAATCTCAAAGCTTCAACTAGAGCTAGATGGACAGGGTTTTCTTGGAAAAGATCGTATGTGGGGTTTAGGCGCTAGTAGTGTTCACAGACGGACGGATGGACGGACAGACAGACAAATGGACGGATGGACAGACTTTTTGAAAAAAAAAAACACTTTTTCTGTAGCAGGGGACCAAAACATGTTGAACGAAAAATCGAAAATCCCTGATTTTTCTTTTGTAAATAGCAGAAATTCAAAATTTTTTCGGCATTTTTCTACATCTACAATTATGAAGGTAATTTTTTCGTAATGAAATGTGTTTATGATGTTCAATTTGAAGACAGTATTTTTTTTTAGTAATTTCAAATCAATCAAGTAATTTTTAAATTTTAAATAATCATTTTCTGAGATACAGATCAAAATTTTTACCTTGTATGTCGCAAAGAACTGTAAAGATAATAGTAATTTTCCCATTTTCGTTGGACTCTGTATTTTTGGAAATTGCAAAAAAAATCAGAATTGTAAATTCGAATTTGATGAGCTTTGTTTCATGCATTGTCATTTCATGAAATGGCAACACAGTGGTTTCAAAATTCTTCATGTTGTTGGTTATAATGACTGTATGATAACGTTCTTATGAAAGAAAATAGATTGAAGGAAGGTAATAAATTTAACTTAGATCTTACAAACACTTACATGAAGATGTTTTGATAGCTGATTATGGTATTCAAAAAATGAGAACTTACTTCAATGTAATCAAAGCGGGCTTGTGCGAAATTATTCTTACTTTTCTATATTATGTGCAGCAATACTGTTACAGTTCAATATATTCATGTTTGTTTCATTTGTAAAAGTAAGAAATCTCTGCTGTTTCTGACAGTGCAGGTAAGCTCCAGAGATGCCTCGTTTGAATTTGTTGAATTTGACGTTTTCAAGTTATAGCGGGGTTGCTAGTAGGTCAGAAATTG
Source organism: Teleogryllus occipitalis (assembly GCA_011170035.1). Classification (NCBI taxonomy): domain Eukaryota; kingdom Metazoa; phylum Arthropoda; class Insecta; order Orthoptera; family Gryllidae; genus Teleogryllus; species Teleogryllus occipitalis. Next base: position 77,156 of record BLKR01002863.1, read on the forward strand.
CAATATTTCAATATTATGTAACTATTTCCAATAGTGCGAGAAAGTTTGGCCTGTTGTAGCACTACTAGTTGGATAGAGTACTTGTGTGGAAGAATGTTGGATGTGAAAGTTGGGCAACTTTCCAGGGAAAAAATGATTATTTAGTGTTATACTTGTATTAGAGTTCTCTAAATAAGCAAAACACATGCATTATAGGGAAAATTATATAATATATTTATTTTATAAAATACTTTTGGTATACATATTTTTCGTAAAATTGGGTGTTTTGTTGGGCCTTCAGTGGAAGAAATTTGAATGTGACTGACTGTCATATGCAGCCAATACATTTTTACTTTCTCGTTACGGAGTAAAGAGAAAGTTATGTAATCCTGCTAAAAAAACACGAATTTTTGGCAGAAAAACTTATTATAGGGCCCTGGTAAGGACAAAGTGGATAAATCCAGTTGTTAAATTTAGGGGGGAAAATCCTCTATCATGCGTACCCAGAATCCATGTTTTGTGGGTCCTTGATACTGAAAAATCGAATTACGGCAAAATGTTTCTCTGTCCAATTGTCAGCGAACAATGCTAGTGGCTAAGCCGTTTAGCCGGTTTTGTCCAAAATTGATGTTCCCCAATCACTCTGACCGATGTCACAGCCCCTTGAATTTTGGGGGTACTTTACATGGAGCTAATGGGACTTTTCCAAATTTTCAAAAAAATAGCTCCATTGCTTTTTATTAAATTTTGTTGGATAGTGTGAAGGATGTTTAAGAGAGTGGTGCATGTCTCAAGTTCGTTGAAAACCCTGATTTTTCAAAAATAAGAAAAGTTAGAAAATTGCAAAAAAAAATGTTTCAGTCTTCCTATGACCAAGATATTAAAGATAGAAATTTTTTCCCTTAATGAAATCTGTTCCTTGAAGATATATTTTGAAATAAGGTCTTGTATACATGTTTACAATAAGGGTGTGTTTACAATTTTTTTGAAAATTGAGTACTTTTAGTGAAAATATGACCGAGAAAATACATGCTGTTTTAGCACCACTCATTTCCCATGGAAAAATGTTGAGTGTTATAAATTACTCTTTTCAATAAGCAAACATTTTCTATTGAATTGAGAATGCAATAAACAACAAGTTTTATAAATAAATGAAATTTCATTTAAATACATGACATTTGAAGAAGAATGTGGGCTTTATTTATTGTTTTTATAATTTATTATAAATATTCATTATAATAATATATAATTATTATTATACAAATATTATTAATACTCATTGCATATTATTTTTATTATTGTATTTCAGAGTAGTTCCCTTTAAATTCAAGAACATGCAACTGCAATTTGCAAAACAACCGCCAACATTCTACCACTTACCTCAATAGCAGGACATTTTAAAGAGAAATTATTTCCTTTTGTATTGGAATATTCCTTTCCACTTATTTAGTCATCTTCGAACTGTGTTAATGCACAGGCCTGAAGAGCCTGGGCCTAGGGCCCCTGCAGTTCTTAAAAAAATTGTTTAATGCTAAATTTTTCAAAAAATAAAATTGAAAAATGGATAAAAAGTGCTAAGTGATTAAACTATGTACAAAAAATTGGCATAACAGAGTGATGTGTTGCACATCATTAGATAATATTTATTATATGGAATGTTGCTGGTTTGTGCGAGAATCTCACTCAGTGATTAGAAGTTATTTTTTTTCAACAAAACTTGTCTTTAAATTGGGGGATGTGGATCGGTGAAAGTACATAAAACCTCATTCTAAGAAAGTCGATAGTTTGATAGATAGATAGATATTTATTAAAGTTCGCTTTGAGCTAATGTTCGGTGGCAAACATGATGACTACTAGATTTACAATTACAAAACTATTACGAAAATATACAAATAGAATTACAATTAGAATTAGAAATTGATACCCTAGTTCTAATTAATTTTTAGTTATCTCTAAATTGACTTTAGTTTGTCTATCACTTCACTTCATTACACTACACTGCACTCCCCTCCCCTCTCCTCACCTCACTGTATAAGGGACATTACCATATTAATAATGATATTAATAATAGATAGATAGAAATTTATTCTACAATTGGGCAAATGATGCCCGGTGGCAGAATGCAAAATTACAATTACAAATAAAATAATATATAAAAAATAAATATACACAAACAAATTGACTGTCATTTCCTATATATGCAGATGGCATTTACATTCCTATACTAAACATTAAAATGCATACACACTACCATATAAATGAATAAACTTACATATTACACAAATATACATACATACAAACATATACGCGTATATACATAGAGAGACGAAGGAACCCTCACCTACACACCAACCAGAACTTATTCAGTCATCTTCAGAAGAAATGAAATCACTTCACTTCACTTCACTGCACTGCATATAACTTTATCTAAATATTAATTGTTCAATACTTTTTCTGTAGACTACGCATAATCGCACCTTTCACTTCACTTCACTATACGTTTTCACCCTACTGACTAATTTCCTATATTTTTTTTCTAAACCCTCGCGCTGAGCAAGGAAAGGGCTCAAAAACTGTCGCAGGCAAATCGTTCCAATCTACTATAGTTCTGTTTACGAAGGAGAATTTCCCTACGTCCGTTCTTTGTATTCTTGTTCTAATTTTATATTTGTGATCAAATCTATTTAAATAATCTGGTTTATCTAGCCTTCCCCGAATTTCCTGCCATGCGGAGCAACCAACGTAAGATTTATACAGCGCGCAAAGTCGTGCCCTCTTCCTCCGGCGTTCTAATGATTCCCAATGCGCAGGTGTGTTCTTCCGAAATGTATATTTTGCCGCTCTGTTTTGTATCCTCTCTAAGCTCTTTTTAAGTCCTATTCTGTACGGATCCCAACAACTGGCTCCGTATTCCATTACCGGCCTGACAAGTGTAATGATAATAATAATAATAATAAATATAATAATAATAATAATGAATAATAATAAGAAGAAGAAGAACAACAACAATAACAATAATACTAAATAATTACGATAAAAATCTTAGTATTATTAATGATGATCTAGATGGAATTTAGTATATTTTTAAATTTCACTACATTAGAAGGAAGAGCCTGAAGTGCTTTTGCAGGTAATTTGTTCCAATTTACTATAGTACAATTCACAAAGGAGAACTTGCCTATATCAGTTCTTTGCTTTCTATATTGTATTTTCCAAGGATGGTCTCCTGTGCTTTTATAATCTGGTTTCTGTGATCTTTTACCAAGCCCAGGCTGTGCCCCCATTGTATATCTTGTACATTATGCATAAACGTACCCGTTCCCTTCTCTTAAATAAGGGTTCCCATTGATCTTGTCCATCAACGTACCCATGATTTACAAACTTTCAGCCCGTTTTTGAATTTTATCTAATGCCTTGATTTGCCCTTTACTACTCCCTGCAGGCAGCTCCGTATTCTAAAATAGGATGAACAAGTGTAGTATATGCTAAGGATCAGGCATTTGAACTACTGTTTTTTAGAATACGCATTACAAAGTGCAGGGCCCTCCATGGTTTTTTGACCATATTGTTAATATGATCCGACCAACCCAAGTCGCTTCACAGGATCAAACCCAAATACTTACAGTTTTTTACACGCAGTATAACGTTATTTCCTATGCAAGAATAGGGGGGCCCCCAAATTAACATAGACTCAAGGGCCCCCAAAGCTGTAAAAACGGCCCTGTCTTCCTAACATTATTCTTCCATTTTTAAACAAACCCTCCACTTTCTTGATTAATTCATGTTATTTATCATCAAAGGTAAAAACTTCAAATTCCTATGGTCAGCCATCTTGTCACAACTAACCCTTTTTTTTATGGAAGCCAACATAAACATGACGGTACCTGCTGACCAAGTGAAATTTTCATCACTTTGACTGTACTGTAATATGAAGGCTTGTACATTCAATGATTGTCCACTGTAATCTCATTTTGATAAAATTGTCACATTCACGGAGGTACTCATTAAATTCCTGAATTGGCCCACATGTCCCCTTTTGATCATTCCTGAATTGGCCCACATGCTTAGCTTTTGAACATTTCTTTTAAGACGAGAAAATTGTATATTTATGTCCATGAAAAGAACATCCATTTGTGTACATTGTGACAAGTAGTGAGATTCTATTTCCGATTGGTACACATATTTTTTAGCTTTATTCAAATATCTAGTATTTAAAAATGATAAAAATTCACTGTTCATTAAAATCAAAGTTGATTATCATTTCAAAAATTTAGTATTAGATATGTGTGAATGTTCCTCTTTCAGAATGGGTGACAACATCAACTGAATATTTCCCTGATGCAACAGGTTTATTTTTGGACAAATTGTCATCTGTATTGTGCAGTGTTGAAGTTTTGAATGACAGTTTCTTGGTGAGTAGTCTGGGTTTACTTTGTCTTGTGTAAACTGTTTTTACTTTGTCTTATGTAAACTGTTTTAATGTTAACAAACTCTTTTTTGTTGTCTTATTTACAGTCTTGGATCACTGACTACATAGGTCAAAGCTTTGAAGAAAAATATGTTGTTCCAAGGAAAGGTCTAACATTTGAGTGAGTTTCAATATCTTCTCAATAATTTACAATTGTTTGCTTTAAAGCATTGATGAGGGTTGGTTAACAAAAATGGGACTGTCTCTTTCCTGTAAAATGATAGTTCAAGAAATATAAAGTATTAAATATTTATTTGCTTAATTGAACAAAATTTACCTAATTACTGCACATACTTTACAGAAGTGTATGATAATTTACAGAAATTTAGCGTATTTTCAAAAGTACATTATAATATATCAATGGTCAAATCTTAAAACCTCATGTCTCATTTTCATCAAAAATGATATTTAAATGTGTTGAGTCACTAAACTATTGTCTATCATGTGTTAAAAGCTCGCCAGTTTATTCTCACAAATAAGGGCACATACAGAATAATAGTAACCACACAAGAGAACAAGTGAAATGTAGAAGTTATAAAAACTGTCATGTTTGACTTAAGATTTAATGAATAATGATGATGATTAAAAAAAAATAATAATAATAAAATAATAATAATAATAATTTTTCTTTTTATTTATTGATATTTATTTGTTTCCATGTGGTTTAGTGTTCGAATAAGTCCACAGGACTTGTCAGTGGGTTCGTGTTACAAAACAATTACGTAAAAACATACATTGGTACAATTAATTACAGTTCATTATTATCTTCATAACAGTTACAACTTGATTTACTTATAAATTTAGTTCTGGCACTGTAGCAGCCAAAAACCAGAGAATATCTCTGTTTCTCGGACTTATTTTGTAGAAGAAAAAACATAAAACCCTTTTTCTTTTTTAAATGAAGTTCAGGAAATAAAATTTATGAACAGAATTTAATATAATAATAATAATCATAATCATAATAGCAACAACAACAACAGGGAAAAGCGCTTAATGTGCTTAGTAATTTTCTCTTTTGGTAGAGAGAATATCGAGGAAGTCAAAAATATATACTTTCTTATGCTCACCCGGGGGGGCAATTTCATATACTGCATGTACGTGTGAAGGGGTATTTATTACTCCCTGGTGCAAAACTCAGTCAGTGACATGTTTTATTTTTCACATATCACCAAGTGATAGTAGTCACAGCATTTCTTGCACATTTTGCATTTACACTGAAAATCTGGCATGTGATATTTTCTGTTATTGCGGATTTAAACAATAATAAAATCATGAAATGGGGAGGGTAATATCTTATATTCTTATTCTGTGCACTTTTACAAATGAAAAGGTATCATCTGTTCAATGGACAAAAATAGGAAGAAGTAGATTCCTGTGTTTTCCCATAGATTTTCCTAGTTGTTTACATGCTTCTGTAAAATTACTTGAAACAGATGTTTAAAATTTGACCATGGATATATGGCTACGATTGCATAACACTGCCAAGCACATTCTAACTATTCTAAATCACAGCACTGCAGCATTCTTTTTTATAAAAGTCCCTTCTTACCAATGTTACTCCCAAACAAGAGTGAAGTACTGTAGTACTGTGGCATGTCAAAGATTATCAGGAGAAAAGAAAATTAAATGTAATTCATCATTGTATGGTGATCTATGAACATTTTGGTGACAAGGAAGTTGAACATGGACTGGTGGAAGAACTATAAAATATTTTCATACTTTAGGCAAGATATTGCATGAGACTGTATGTATAAAAATAAGGTAATGCTTATACTTGTGAAATATAAAGGAAATACTTTAGCCTACAGGGGGGATAAAATCAAGAAAAACCTTATACTTTTCAAGTGTAAGCATATCCTTCGATCTTAAATCATTTATTTAGATGTCAAAGATGATCTATTACCGTTACCTTCTACTTCAAATCAGAAGGATATCCTTCAACAATGGTAAGTGTGGTTAGTAGCAGACTCATCGTTGAAGTAAAAGGTTGTATTATCCTGTTTTATCACTATGGCAGAAGTGGTGTGTGTGAGAGGGATGGTAAAAACTATTAGGCCAGCTTATCTACTATTGACTCTGTTTATAAATCCTGTTCATGGTGTTGAACTGAATTGCAACAAACATTTGAAATAGGAGAGAGCGATAATCGTACAGTACTTTAGACAATTGAAATGATGGTTTCCTATATTACAGTATGTTTGTCGTGTGGAATTACATGTGTTAAAAATAATTGTGACCTGTGGTGTGCTCCATAACATTGCAAAAATTTTGAGCAATTCTCATTTCAAAACAGTTGAGCAAGTAGTGGAAGGTAATGAAATAATAACCACCAGCTCCATGCCAATGATTAACTTGCTCTTCGTTGTCACATACAAGAAATAACAAGAAACTGAGTTTAATTATAAACAATTTTAATAATTAATTACCTTTATATACTAAAAAATAAATGTTCTTATACATTGTGATATGAATCACCATTACATTTTACGTGGACTTCTCAGGCAGAATCATCATCCTTTTCTTGTAATTTTCTTGTTGCACTTTACTTGTGCGATTCTGCTGTACCTAGGCATTGCAGTTCTTTTGTAGTCAGTGGTCTCGGTCCATCAGTTTCATATTTTTCTTTAGCTGACTTCCAACGGCCAAAGCTTTGGAGGGATGCAAAGTTTGGGCTATGAGATTACCCACTAGATGAAGGATGTTCTGTTTGAATGTCTTGACTGTTGTCTTTCTCTGCAACACCAAATTACATGACCAAATTACTTCCATTTGTAGGATTGGATTCACTTTGCATAAATTTCAGTAATTTTCTCTCCCAATCTAACAATTTACTCTGCTTGTTTTCAGTTTTTTGACTTTTTTCTTCAATCTTGATTTCTTGTTATATACTTTTTTCAGAAAGTTTTTGACAAGTGTCTTCCCAAACATTCTTTCGTATTTTCATGTTGCTGTTGTAATGCCCTCGTCCTTCCTTTTTTTCACTTTCGGGATGTGGAACTTTACTAAAGTCACCTGTGCACTTTTCATTTCATCAGTAATTAACTGCAATTCTTTATTTATTTATTTATTTATGGCAGCAGCAGAAACTACTCAAGTCATTCCTTTCACTTTTACTTTCACTTTCACTATCACTTGAGGAAGAGACACTTTATTTTCTTCACAATAGTGGGAACCATGGAACACTGAACTACACTAGGAATAACACTGTACTACTCTAACAAAATGCACACTGTTTCTCTCTCACAAAAATGCTTACATTTCTTGTAAATGAACAGAGTGCACCTCTGACAACTGTCTGTAGGCTGTCAACAATATGCTGCAATCTCACTTATCGGGCACATCACCACCAGTTCCGAAAGTTTCTTGTTGCTTCTACTTGGAAGATATTCTTTAAAGTATAAGGGAATCAATATACACAGGCGAAGAAGGGCATCCTTTTACTTTTACTTTATCCTTCAAATGCAAAACCTTATACTTCTACCCTTTACTTGGATATCCTTCAGCTTTATTCTTAGGGCTTGAAATGGCATCACACTAAAAATGAATTAACATTCTTTACAAGACCATATTGTTTCATGTGCCAACGGCAGTTGTGTGAGAGAGTGACTTGTGAGCAGAGGAGAGCGATCCTTCCTATTACGTTACATCATATACAAAGTTTATCATTTTACAAAGCATGACGCAAACAAATCAACAACTAAAATGCGCAGATAAAAAATTATTATTAAAGTACAATTTAAATCAATGATTTAGGGTACATTTTCGCGGTTAACTCTGAATTTTTAATAATTGCAAAAGTTGGTATTCTTTGCAAATAATTGCAAGAATATTTTTGGCGTCTTCCTACAACTACAAAATTGAAGATAGGGATTTCTCCTTCAAATGAAATTTGTTGTCCATTAATTGTTCTTTCATTTGGGTCAAGTACATTATTTTGAAAATTTTAGTAGTTTTTGTGCAATAGTGCTTGCAATATTGGCAATTTTAAAAAATAACGAATGACATCAGTAGTTCAGTTTCAAGTTTGCCTCAAGCGCTCTTGAAACATCAATTTGGGTTATGAGTTTAACTTGAAAATCTGGGCACTAATCTGAATTTGAAATGGATTGATTGTGGGAAGACTTGCTATGTTTATGTGCAGTAAGTTAAGGAATGTTACTGCTGCTTGTTTGGATTTTCCTATCAGATAGCTTCTTAGAAAGTTTTTCTTCCCGCAATTTTGGGTGCATCGCAAGTATATTTAAATAATTTATTTCTAGTATTGCGTAAATGCAATGCAGTGTTAACTATTCACCTGCCTCCAAAGTTTCAGTCCTTGGCATTCTTCCCTGGCCAGAGGTAATTTAAAAAAAAAATGAATGGCATGGCCAGTTTTCCATGCATTTATGACTATGGCCATTTTATTTCAATTATGTAACAAACGTGCTCCTGGAGGCGTTCCTCAATTGTTCACCCTGACTTGCCGACATAACTGTGACTGCAACATATTCACACCCCTGTTATACAATTATTGTAAGAATTGGTTCAATTTTGATATTTATTCTTGTACACAAAATCACCATCTTTCATTATAATGATTTAAATAATATTTGTCTACTTTTAGTGGTTATCATTTAAATTTTCTGTTGAAGGGAGGATTTGAAACTGATGTTCAATTTGGATGAACCAGAAGAAGATGATGATGATGTTTGTATTCCTCTTGCTCAGTTAGTAGATCGTGATTGTCTCACTAAAAGGTAAGTGTGATTTGCAGAAATATGTATGTTTATATTTTCACCATTACAGAGTGAAATGTTTTTTAATTGTCCTGACAATTTAAAAACTGCAGAATCAAATTTTTTCCATCTTTTTTATGGCCTTTTGTCTCCTGTTGGATTTATTTTCATAATTTCCCTGAAAGCAATAATAGTATTGTTAATAAATAATATTTATTCAGTATTACCTTTTAAGTATTACCAGTTAAACAAATAACAATAAAAAGAACTGACAGAGGCAATCGATTTGCTTGTACGCAGGCACTGATTACTAAAAGGAGAAAGATACAGGCATAATAAAAGAACAAAATGAGAAAGAAAATAGATTTTATTTAAATAAAACTATTAGTAATATTATTATTAGTTGGTAATATTATAATTTTATGTTACCTATTTTCTTTGGTCATTGTAGAAATTACTAAATCTGAAAAACCATTTTGTTCATAAGGATACAATCCATTCTCTATTTAACAATATCCATTTTGACAATGTTTTCTTTAATGCAATTTTTCTATTACTTAAAACTGAGACAAATTGCCAGTTTATTAAAAAACTCGAGGTTGTAATATAACTTCTTTTTTCTCAAATGTTCTATTGATTGTAATAATTTATTTAATGAAACATTATTTTTAATTTAATGCACAATAGTAATACAACTCTTACTTACCTTCGTATGAATTCAAGGGTTGATTGTAATTTTGCAGAATACGTATATCTAAAAACGCAAATAATATTATCACACCTTCAATAACATCTTTACAAAATACGTGAACTTTTTGTTCCAGGATCACAGTTATTTACTTTGAACTTACTATGTAACACTGATTTTCTGAACTTCAGTTTTTTGTCTTAATTTGTTTGGTCCATTGTTATACTTAAAGTCACTTGCTATCTGCAGCACAAATACATCAATAGGTAGAGATTAATCAATTTCACAAAGTAATATTATATAATATGAATAATGAAAATAATATTAAATAAATAATACTAATTAATAATTAGACTTTACCTTCACAAATCCAATATTCCTGAATTGCTTGAGCTTCTCTCAATGTTAACCACCTACTGTTTTCATATCAGAAAGTTATGACGTTGTTTTGATTTTACACACGTTTTAGAAAAGACTACTATTGCTCTACCATGTAAGAACACGACTGCAATGCTTTAGAATACGAATGAATGCCAAACCCTTTGAGTACCTGATTTACGATACTTTACGAGTACCTGAAATAGGCAGGCTGCGAAACCCGTCACCCTTTGTCTTGCCTGCAAGAGACAGGAAGTGTTCGGAATTCACTAAGTCCAAAATAAACCCTGACGAACCGACAGCTGGCAAACGTTGCAAAAACGCAGCACGACTGCGAATATTGTATGTTCAAATACAATATTAAACTAAATGGTTTTGTAGGAAAATGATAAATTATTGTACATAGTAAAATATAAAGTGCAAACAAAAAGTATATTTTAAATTTATTATACTTTAGTTTAAATAGTGGAAGAAAATATTTTTAAGTTTTTAAACAGTATTTATGTTCCATGTGTTCTGTAATTATATATCAAATCTGTGCAAATTTTTATTTAATCATTACATTTAATGACAAATTATATAAATCTCTCTTTAATGTAAAAGTACTAAGGGTCATGTACTGAAATACATTAAATCTACATTGATTTTAATTTAAGCATTAAATTTAATGTACAAGTACATTAATATCCTCTTAGTGTATAAGGTATATTGATTTTCATGTAGTCATATATTAAATCTACATTGATTTTAATTTATGCATTAAATTTAATGTACAAATACATTAATCATCCTTTGATGTGTAAGGTACATTAATATTCATTTACTGCCGTACATTAAATTACATTATATTTAATGTAATTTCTGACAGTGTAGTGAACTTGAATATAGAAATACGTCCTGGAAATTAATTCCCTCCTGGAAGAGAATATAAAGCCTCATGCAACACTAGACAGCTTGGAAAAACGTCGTCGACCAAAGGTTATAATAGAAATCTCCCCTGAGGTGAAGGCAGGGGACCGGCAACGGGCGCCTTACTGAAGACTGCCACTCAGTTTTACTGCGGAAACAAAGGGCGTGCCCTCTTGGGCTACAACTGGCGGCGGCGACGCGCAATAGCCTGCTTCAGCTTCAATCTTTGTGTTACTTGATATTTGGCGGGTCAAAGCGCATTGAGTTCTACATATACGTCAGAAAGCATGCGACTTCCACAGCCTGGTGATATCCACCGTGCCTCGCGGAAAAGCAATCAGTTTCATTAGCCGCTTGCGCCATCCGGCTACCGAAAGCAATTCGTATCTTATTAGGCGAGTAAAAGGGCCTTCGGAGAGTGGGACGGTATTCCAACAGTGCAAGGCGTATTGAAGGGTGTCAGACTGCTTTACGATACTTAGGCACAGAGGACAGTGCATAATCAAGTATTGAGAGAGCACGAATTCTGCAGAAGGATCTAGAGAAATTACCAATGAAAAAGTACGAAACAAAAATTGAAAATAATTGATTTTTTTCAATTCAAATTTTTTTCATCAATCAAAGAAAGATATTGAAATTTTCAGTTCGTGCTGTTAATGTATTTTGCTGTATCTCTATATTTATAAAATCAATCGTTCTGGATAAATTTTATTTAATTTTGACATCATCGGATGTAGTGAACCAAAAATGTTAGTCCCCCGAAGTTCACTATAACCGGCCCGTTTGGTAAGGTACTGCTCCGGCATTCGCCTGATGTTGATCGGAGAAACCACGGGAAACTACCGATCAGAGCAGCCGGCCGCTAGAATTCTCCTCCAGACAGCGACTGAATTCGTCCTAGCTGACACACTAGTGTCGAAAATCCGGCAGCCGTCGGGTCTCGAACTTAGAACCTCCTGGTCAGAGGTACTGTAGTGACATCAGTTGATGCACTGAGCCATCTCTCGCGGTATAAAATTCCAATAAGTACCCAATTTTGTGAAGAAAGGTACCAAAAATTTGAATATCGGGGAAAGTGTCGTTTCTTGAAGTGCTTCGGGGATTCCCTACGAGAAATCCGGTTACCGTCTCCAAGGGTTTTGCCAGCACCTTGACGTCAAAATTGCTCTTGAGTTGCCCAATGAGTGCAGAGGTACAACCTAGAGCATTGCATCTTCGCGATATTACTCGCTTGTACTCGTTCGAACATCCCGTACCCGAGTACACAATATTCGAGTCCCGCATACTCAAGTGACCCTTATTAGCGTGGCTGGAAGCCGTTCTCGTAACTCTTTGAGACATCGACGATAAAACTTCCATCGGACGCGTTTCATTTTGAGCAATAGAGGTTATTGTGCAAAGTACACCTAAGGACATATTACAATAATATACAAATGTAGGTTACACACTATATCTTTTTCGAAACCAATGCTAAAAGTTAAAAACTGAACTCCTGTACCTTCGAACATATCAAAAGAACACTGCGGTCACAAATAGATGTTGGTAGTAGAAAGATACAAGATTGGGGCAGTGTATAATTGAAGTTTCCAAGAAAGATAGCAAAAGTTATGTCTGGGAAACGGATCGTTAAATGCAAATGGCTATTTTATTTATTTCAATATTATTAAAATTTATCTTCACGTAGGGGTAATATCAAGAAGTTTCATTGAATTTTAAGAATTTTTTAATATTTTATAAGTGGGTAATATTTATCAATATTTTAATCCTGATGTTCCCAAGACCTTAGAAAATTATCAACAAACACGACAATGACATACTAAATAGTACTTAATCTACGAAAATAAAATATGGTGTAACATTACTTCTAATTCTAGAAATCTTATTTCGAAAATGTTAAAATATAATACAAAACTAATAACTTATACAAAATAGCAATAAATAATAATAATATAATACAAAACAGAAACAAAAGTATGTGTTAAATACACTGTAAATGTTTTACCATTCTTCAAAACAACTAGAAGGGAATTACACAAGTTTGGCGTGCAAGACGCGACGTGTATGTGGGATGCAGTTTCGCATATACACCGGAAACAAGATAACCTACAGGTCACTAATCGAAAGATGAGCTTCGTTTAACAAGGCGTGTGCCAAGAACTTACGAAAGGATGTACAAATTTTCCGCTTATCACTATTATGACAAAAACCAATTCACAATTCGTGTCGCACTCACTGCTTGCGCAAATACTAAAATGTTAAAAAAAAAATCCAAATACTCTTGGTCTAAAAAATAATAGGAAGTAGATGCGTGCCAATAACATTTTACAATATTTGATACTTAAGGAATCATACACACTTTGGCATAGTGGATCAATAAAATATTCCACAATGGCTAGGGTGTCAAAGAGTTTCTCTTGTGTCTATTGTCTAATAAAAATAATGACTAATAAAATAATAACATGAGTAAATAACTAATACGATAATGACTAATAGATATTAATTATTGACTAATACGCATTTGGAACGAACACATTATTGCTGACGCCTCGCGCGAGGTTATTGTCATCCCTATTCCTAAGGAAGAAAAGGACCAAATGATCCCCTCGAGTTATCAACCGATTTCGCTTACCAACAGCATCTGAAAGCTATTGGAACGAATGGTCATCGTCTGGTGTGGCTCCTGGGGCAAAGAAACTTTTTATCACCATTTCAGTGTGGATTCGGGAAACATCGGTCTACTTTGGATTATGTAGTAACTCTTGCTTCGCAGATATCCACTTCACATTACAACACCTTATAGCGGTCTTGTATGGAAAATGGAGTTTCCCAAGGGTCAATACTGAGTGCTACGCTTTGCCATTGCAATCAACGACAGCATCAGTCGTACGAGAGCATGTAAAGGCATCGCTTTTTGTTGATTTTGCCATTTTCTGCTTATCCAAGAGCATGAACGTCATTCAAAGGCAACTACAACTCGTCCTGGATAGACCGAATGAATGGAGCGCAAAAACTGGATTTAAGTTCACCTCAAAATCCAAGTGCACCCACTTCTGTAAGATTCACAATCACCCAGATTGTTCATTGCTCCTCCCATTTGTTGACGTAGCACCATTTCTTGGTATATTCGACAAAAACCCGACATGGCGAAAACATCAGTCCGCAACCTACAGTCGATGTGTATCACCGTTAAACCTACTTCGCAACCTTAGTGGTACCTCATGCTGATCATATATGTCTCTTACGGTTGTATTTGAGCTGTTTTATTCCCCGGACACGGTGGTCCTAAGTTCGAGTTGCGACGGCGGCAGACTTTTCGACACTAAGTTTTCAGCTAGGTCGAGTTCAGTCGCTGTCTAGAGGAGACTTCTAGCGGCCGACTTCTATTAACCTGAAGGGAAGAGTCTAGAATGAGGGGTCAATCCATTTTAAGTGGTTCAGAATTTAATAAATTGGTCGTTACACCATCTAGAAAAAAATGCATATTTAGTACATACATTTTCTGATGTTTTGGTTGTTAAAAATCATCTAATGTTATTTTATTGTTTGTATTGCAGAGATATGGACAGTCGCACAGTACAACTTAGATCGCGATGAATATTAGAATAATATGTTGGACACTAATGATTTCCCTGGCCTTCCTAAATCCAGTTGCTAAATTAAGAAAAATAATCCTCCAACACATGGTGTAGCCAGAATACCTGTTTTGTGTGTCCTTGATGCCGAAAAACCAATTGAAAGCAAATCGCCCATCCATCAGTCCGCCGTCCACCCGTAAGAATAGAGTTAAATACACTTATAAAGGTGACAGGTCCGATTAGGATTAACTCTGAAATTTCGGAAATTGTAAAAGTATGCATTTTTTCGGAGACTTCTTACAACAACAGTATTGAAGATACTTTTCCTTCAAATGAAATTTGTTGTCCCTAAGTAGTTCTTTCATGATGGTCATGTAGATTTTTTTTTTTTGTTGTTGTAAATTTTAGGTTTTCATGCAATAGTACGTGCAAAATTTGATTTTAAAAAATTACAAAAACAAAATTTTCTCGAAAACTGCTCCAAACTTTTTCTTTAAATTCTTGTACGGTTAGTGCCAAACGAACCCTATACGATGACATAAACGCCATATTCCTCTATTCTTTTGTTTTTTCAAAAATTACAAAAATGTATTTTTTTCACTTGTCTTTCAGGTCAGTAATACTTTAAAGGTGATTTCTTCACAGTATTATATTTATGAGTACATGCTTTAAAAAATGTCAAATAAAGTTTCTCAAAAACAACAGTTTTCTGAGAAAATGTGCTCACCGCATTTTCAGAAACGCTCAAACGCTATTATCTCAAAAATGTCACCAAATTTTATCTTCAATTTTTTCCAATGGATAGTGCTTATTGTACTGTTTAATATGATGTTGTTTATTTTGAAGTATCATTTTGTATTTTCAAAAATTATACAAATGTAATTTTTTCAAATATCTCTCACGCTGTCAATTTGCACGTTTCCATCGATTTGAATACATTATTGCATTTGTGAGTGGAAATGCTTCAAATGACTTTCAGTGAAGGTTTTCAAGAACTCAATTGATTCCTGTGCAAATAGCTTCAAATTTCGCATATTCAGTCATGATTAATCGCCATTTTCTTTAAAACGGCTTCAAATTTTTCAACGAAAATTTCTATTTAGGATGAGGTTTTACTCTTCTTTAATATTCCTAAAGCTATATTTCGGTTCAACTATTAAGAAAACTATTAAGAAGTTTAGAAAATGTCAAAAAAAAAAATGTTCTTTGGGCGATGACAGATAGCAATTGAAATGAGGATGGGGCAAGACCATAAAGCCAGTCCACACCAAGGAAATTAGAAAACTTTACCATGAGAAAGTGTGTACCATTCTGTAGCACCTCTAGTTATTTTCTCGTATACGTAAGTATATACGGAGTAATACACGTGGTATAGAGAAAGTTATGTAATGCTGCGGAAAATCGATTTCGAGATTTCAAAGGAAATTCACGTTTTGGGATCCCCTGATATCGAAAAAGATTTTTTTCAAAACGTCCGTCTGTCTGGTATATGTGAACAACACTAGCG
The DNA here is from genome assembly GCA_011170035.1 of Teleogryllus occipitalis. NCBI lineage: Eukaryota > Metazoa > Arthropoda > Insecta > Orthoptera > Gryllidae > Teleogryllus > Teleogryllus occipitalis. The sequence continues at coordinate 93,375 of BLKR01002863.1, forward strand.
CCTGAACTATTGGTATGGTTTTTTTGAAACTGAATAAACCCCTGTCGATCTGGACATTTCAATAAATGACATTTTCAAAATTTTCTCAAAAACGTCTCCAAATTTTTTCTTTCAATTTCTTGTAAGAAAGAATAGAGTAAGCTACACTTATAGAGTTGGCATAGGTCATTTTTTCGTGATTAACACGGAATTTTCTAAAATTGCACGATTGCACAAATTGAACAATTGAAAAGTTAGAATTTTTTCGGCATCTTTCTACTCGTTCAACTACAAAATTAAAGATAGAGATATTTCCTTCAAATGGAATTTGTTCTCAATATATGGTCATTAAGGTCATGTAGATTTGTTTGAAAATTTTACTAGTTTCGTGCAATATTGCATCAGTATGTACAATTTTAAATATTAACAAAAACAAGAAAACTATTTCTCAAAAACTGCTCCAAATTTTTTCTTTAAACTTTTGGTTGGGAAAGTGCTAAGTGCACTATCCTAAGATGATATAAACGCTATATTGCACTATTTTTTTGTTTTTGTATTTTATAAACAATTTTTATATTAACTGGTTCAGGTTTTAATATCAAGATGACCATATTTTCAAAAAGAAATGGTGATATCATCCAATAATTCAAATTTAATCATTAATTCCCTTGATCTTTTATTTGATTAGATCAAAACACCTTTTGATTTGATCTTTCATTCCCTTGAGTTTCCTTTAAATGCACTGAATTTGTGCAATGTTGGTGAATATTATGCAAAACCGCACGGGGCACTAGGGCCCCAATTTTTTCATCTTGCAGTTTTGTCCAAAATTCCAAAAGGTAGAGTTCAAACGCCCTGCATAGCGACGAAATTAAACAACCAGGTCACTGAATTCAATATAAAAAATTCCTTGGGCTCCATTATTGATAACATAAATGTTCTCTTTTATTGGTCACATATGTTGCTCATTTGAACATTATACGGTGCTAAAGGGACTTCCATAACGAACGTAAAAGCTTGAAAAACGTGTAAACGTAAAACGCATTTTTGAAATAATTTAACATGGGAAGTATAGGAATTTATCTAGGACTTGCAAAAAAAAAAAAGTATAAATGAAAGAAAGAAAGAAAAGGAAGAAAAAACTACAAATACGAAACATGAAAATGAGTTTCACTGTATTATACATTTATCTACTTTTCATTACGAGGGCTCAGTAATAAGAGAAAATTCAGTTTTACAGCGCACAATTGCATAACTGTCTCTTCTTACAAAGTACCTTCGTATGGGGGAGAAATTAAAAATAATACGTATTTCACATCAGAGCAATTACTTATTTGAAATAAAAAAATCATTCTTTTTCTCACATTCTTATAAAATGTTTTATGCTTTCTCACTCGGGGGCAATCCATTTTAACTACTCCAGCACTGGTCGCTTGACCATCTCGAAAAAAAATCATATTTGGTGTATAAATGTCCTTATCTTTTGGCTGTTCAAAACCATCTTTAACATTTTTTTATTGTACCTGGTTTACAAATAGTGGCTATTTTTGTTTTACGCCGTGTGCCATTTTTGGCTTTTGTAGACATTTACTCTTTTCTAAATTACTCAATTATGGGTTGTTCTAACATTCTAGACTAAAAAAGATTGAATTCAGTATATTCTAACCTACAAATAAAATTATTATTTACCCACCTTCTATGTTTGTATTTGGGAAATATTTGCAACCAAATCTATGGAATGCTAATTTCTCAAAGAAGGAATACAATCATAGCCTTCAATGTATGTTTTTATGCTTAACAGTATAATTACTTTCCGTATATATCAGTATACAGCATACCACTTGAAAATTACATCATCTTAAAAATTGGAATTTTGGATTTTTTACACATTTTCAATTGTAATATCTCTGTTGGGATGCCAGATAAAAATCTGAAAATTGCACACATGGTCAATTGTTGTGATGGCAAACTTCAGTAAAAATTTCAACTTTTAGTTTTAACTCCAAGTTGTTGTTGTTGTTGTTGTTGTTGTTGTTTTTTTTTTTAATGGTAAACTTACGAAAGAAAAGGCTTCGTTTCCACATTTATGATACATTGTGCCAAGTAGTAATCGTATTATTTAGAAGCTGTTTTAACTAAAATCTACACTGATTTGAACACAGATTGCTGCGACGCCTGGCTCACTGTTTGTGAAATAGAGGAGATCGCATGCCCTATTGAGAATCGCATTTTTCAATGCGTTGTGCAATGAATATTATGCACTGTGAGCTGAAAGTGTAATCATTTCACATCCTCGATACCCTCTTCCTCCATGTTACTGCGTTTGCACACGTCCTTCTGGGTGCAACTTTTTGACATTTTTTTGCCTGCTGGGTGCTTAAATTGAATTTTTCGATGAGAAAACATGTCCTTTGAAACAAAACGATTTTTTTTTCATCCTAGAGGGTGCACTGATCGCTGAAACATGGCATTTTTTGATACTTTTTTGACATTTGATCTTGTAGAACAGAACGGATGCATTGGAAATGTCTGAATTTTTTAAATGTTTTTCTCACATTTATTCCAAACAACCCTTGCACAAATATGTAATTTTTTGGATGACCTATTCATTGTTAAAAAAATGACTAAAACACCAGTTTTCCAATATTTATGATTTTTTATCTAAACATTGTTCTAATAGCCCATTTTCCATGAAAATTCATACTTAGAGGTTTTTTGGGTCGCTGAATACAAATGTGATGCCAGATATTTAAAATTTAAAATGGCTGATCCAATATTGCTGACAAAAATTTGAAAGTTCATTGTTTTCATGAAATTTGGTACATGAGGGTGCTTGGGGTCACTGTTTACTGATTATATATATAATCAGCAAAGAGAAATGTTCTTCCCTTTCTAATGGATGAGGGCATATCGTTTATATATAAAAAGAAGAGGAGAGGGCCCAAGATCAAATTGAAGGATTCTGTTCTCAGTTGTCAATGAATCAGAAAAATACTTAAATAATGTTCTTTCATGCTAGAGTGGTATTTCTACTCTTTGAGATGGATGTTTAAAGTACAAAGGTGTCCAACGTAGGGCAAGGCTGTGAACTCCAAATGGAAGGGAATTTTGAAAGCAAAATGTTATGATCAGTGATGAAAACTTCTGAATTATCTAAAAATATATTTCAATGAGTACATCATTTTGATCCACTGATGAAGCAATATATTTGAGCAAAAGAAATGGTGGCTATTTCTTTTCACTTTAATTTTTTAAATCCATGTTGACAGTCTGAAAACACTTTGTTTTTTTTCTGAGAAAAGTTTCCTTTTATATTTAGAAAGGCCTTTTTAATATTTTGTCTCGTGATAAATTGGCTGATAATTTTGAAGCTTTGTAAGATTGTAAGTTTTGTTGCCTTCGAAAAGAAGATAAGTTTTTGCCATTTCGAAAATATGTGAAACTATCCATATTCATGAAGCACTTTTATGGATAACGATTTGATTGTAGTGTGTCAAAAATAGGCACTGAGACAAGTTAAATCAGTAAAATCACAATAGTGTGCTGTTTTATTTATTGGTGCTCCATTTTTGTCTGCCCACTTTTAGTGTTTGTTTTATTTGTTTGAAACGTTTAGTGTTTTTTATTTGTTTGATTATTGTGGTTGATTATAGTGGTTCTATTTCTTTGTTCTTAGGTCCCAGTATCCTCCGATTGTGGTAATGCCTGCCAGCCTTCGTCTAGTTCGATGTGTAAAGTACCTGGCCTGTGAAGGGAATTTAGGAGATATTGCAGCGCTTCTCACATGTCCAGTTCTTATGCCTTGTATTGTAGAGCAGGAGGATGGTTTGGCTTTCTCATGCCCTCAGGAGCAGAACTTTTTGCTAGATTGTATCTTTCATTGTGTTAACTGGTTCAGAGAATTAATATCAGCTTTTGCTTATCAAAAGAATGCTGAATTGCGTAGATGTGTAAGTATTTAATAGCATATTTTCTTTGCTCTTTGAAATCTTTTTAGAGATGTAAAACTGTTATCTGCTAATTAAATAATACAAAAGGTCAATTTTCAATAATATTGATCCATTTATATACAGGTTTTGTTACGTTTACAAAGCTTAGTGGACATGCAGAAGAAGTTAGCCAAGTGGCTGATGCATGCCATTGACTATGTTCCTCCTCCCTGCCAGTTCTTTGCAAGTGCTAAACCTCCAAAGCCTCCCAAAGTCAAGATGTCTGCAAAAAAGTATTTTTTATCACAATAAAATATTCATTTTCTTACATAACATAATTTTTTCCTTGTATAACTTTATTCCATATTATTCACAGAAAGGGGAAGAAAAGGAAAAGGAAATCAAAGAAGAGTAAGAAGAAGCCAAGGACTTCAGATGCAAGTGAAAACGCAGAAGGAGAAGAGGTATGATTTTAATTGAGAAGTACAAAATTACTTGCTTTATTATTTTCTCATAAGAGAAAATTTGATATTATAAGAGAAATTTCGAATATTTGAAAATTTTATTACTCTATATATACGTTCCTGTATGAGAAAGTAATCAGTGGTGCTACAGAATGGCACAGACTATCTTGCAGTAAAGTTTTCTATTTGGTGTGGACTGGATTGACGGTCTTGCCCGATTCTCATGTCAAGCTATCATCTTTCGCCATCCAAAGTATATTTTTTGACATTTTCTCAATTTTTCGGTTACCTAATGGTAGAACAGAAACGTTACTTTAAGAATATTAAAGAAGAGTAAAACCTTGTCATAAATGACTGTTTTCATTGAACAATTTAGAGCCAGTTAAAAAAAAATAGTGATGAAGCTTCTTTGAAAATAAGAAATTTGAACTTCTTTTATCCAGAAATATTTTGAGTTTTTGAAAAACTTTATTTGAAGTCATTTAAGTCACTTCTACTCACAAATGCATGTTTACAAATTGCTGAAAATGTGCATATTATTGGCACGAGAGATATTGAAAAAATACATTTGTGTAATTTTTGAAAAAGCAAGAGAATGCTATGAAATGAACTTTACGTCATATTAAAGAGTGCAATTCAGTATCGAGGACCCAGAAAACAATGATTCTAACTACACCAGGTGTTAGAGGATCTGTTTGTTAATTTAGCAGCTGGGTTTATACACTTTTTCTTTATCAGGGTCCAGCAAATTTTTGTGCTTTTTCTGGCCACACCAGATGTTAGAGGATTTCTTTCTTAATTGAACAACTGGATTTATCCACTTTTTGGTTATCAGGGTCTGGCAACGAATTTTTTCTGCCTGTTTTTTCACGCAGCATTACATAATTCCCCTATACTATGTATATTACTCCGTATATATGTATGCATATGTGAAAGCAAAAATCTTCGGACACGTGGTGTGCCAAAATCCATATTTTATGGGTCCTTGATACCGAAAAATCGATTGACAGCAAAACGTCTCTGTGAAGAACGCTAGCAGCTAAAGCGTTCAGCCGATTTTCTCCAAAATTGATATTCCCCAATCACTATCAATTAATTTTGGAGAGTACTTTACATGAAGCCCCTGGGACATTCTCAAAATTTTCAAAAAATGGCAAAAAATTTTCAAAAAATTTTTGTTGTTGGATAGTCTGAAGGACATTAAAGAGAATGGTGCAGGTCTCTTCTTGGTTAAAAATCCTGATTTTTGAAAATTACAAAGTTTTTGCGGCATCTTCCTACATCTACAATAATGAAGATACTTTCTTTTTTCCTTGATGAAATGTGTTCATCGAAAACTGATTTTCAAATAAAATCATGTTCAATTTTTCAAATACATGAGTATTTTTTAGAGTAATTGGGTGTCAAACTTAGTCGTCCACTCTGAAAATCCTGTGCTTCGTGATCATAATTTTAGAGATGTTTTGTGGCAGTTGGAAGCTACGCTCATTAGTGTGTATGTTATATTATTTCATATTTCTTTTTTCGTTTCTTCATTGGAGCTTTTGTTATACCTTACAAATTAATCTTTTAGAAATTATTTAAAAGCTATTTGAAAGAAATATGAAATAAAGATTGCTAGCCTTCAGTTGCCTGCTCCCAATTTACACAATTGGATGCTACGTAAGTTAGTATTTGTATATTATTTCATATTTAATTTTAATATTATTTATTATATTTATGTCATATTTATGTTAATTCATTTTAAATTGCGCCCTTTAATTGTGCTAAATGTGAAAACGAGTAGATAAGCCATCATTGTTGGTTGTTGTAATGCCACACTGATAACAGAAGGTGATAAAGGTTTTGTTTATAGTACTAATATAAAGTAATACTTTTATATTTTTTTAGAGTATTACAATACCATAGCGTTTAATAATTACTGTTATATACTTTTCGATCTATTTGTATTTGTTGGCCAACTCTATTAATATTGTACTATTTATTTACTTCTAATTATTTTACTTTCTCGCAAACTGCTATGATGTATATTGTAAGGCTAAAAACTCATCCCAGGTGTTCGTGAATACACTACATATTTAATTCAATGAATTCAATGCCAGAAATACGTTTTCAGTTAAACGTTTTGATTAAAAAATCTATTGCTTGAAACTATTTAATTTCCACTCCAAATGTTCTATAATTTGTATAGAGTGTTACAAATAATGATGACTGTGTTAGTGAACATGTGTTAATTCGGAGAGAAATTATGGTATAAATAGTATTACGTAACAATTACTAAAGGTGAAAGTACGTGATGTTTTAGCACCACTTAGTTTTAACTAGTGTTGCTACTAAAGCAAATACTTTCTTGCTTTGTTTCTAAATGCTACGCAATATTATACTACAACATAAACCAGCAAAAGTGTTTTCAAGCAGTAATTTTTTTTCCACTCTAAGACCCGAACTTAGTTCCTCGGAGTTAATGTGCCGGCTCTCATACCACTATGCCACAAGCGCCGTATGAATCGAACTCGGGCAAAGACATAAAAAGGTAAATGCCCAATTCTTGTAAAAAAAACTCAAGAATCAAAATATCCGTTAGTCGTCTTAAAGTCTCCAGTGCGTTCAGATCAAACAGGGAATATAATTTTTTGAGAAAATGGCCTGAACAGTGTATGTTCTCCAGTTGACCACATATGAACTGATAGCTGTTAGGTTGATTGATAGTGAGTCCGGGTGCTACGACTGCTAGGGTCGTCCCGTAAATGTAGTAAATGTTTTTGTACTACATTTGCAGTGTAGCAGTGATCTCCCCCTCCCGGATGGCTAAATCCGGAGCGACCTAACGTTGACTACCGAGGTTTTCCCATCCAGGTTCCTCCCATCAGAGGGGCATGGCACAAGCTGGGACACACTCTCGAAATACCTCTCCCAGCATGTGTGGTAGTGTGGTGCATGTAAGTGTGTGTGTGTGAGAGAGAGGGAGGGAGGGGGAGAGGAAGAGAGAGAGACAGACAGACAGAGAACAAAGCCCTCATATCAATGAAGTCTATGGCCTTCCTCGTTGAAGTGACCATCATAAGCTCTTTTGAACATCTGAAGGCTAGGAGCCGACACCACGGTCTGGGGCAGTGTTTTCCAGGTGTCGACAACTCGATTACCATTGAAGTTCTTGTACTGCATGAGATTGGATCTAGATTTTACAAGCTTCATACCGTGGCCCCGTATTTGTAGGTTTCCAGCGTAATTGTAGTGCTAAAAAATACTACGACGATCGGAGTGGTGCTGCCCTTGCAAAATCTTGAATGTTTCAAACATGTCGCGTTGTCTCCAAGCAGTAAGAATCAGAAGCCCCAGTCTCGCCAGGCGTTGATCTAGCCATGTTCTTGAGGTCTGGGGGATGCGTGTGGCTCTCCTTTGTATATTGTCCTTTATATATTACGGCGGCGATGGTGTAACGGTTAGCGCCTCGGGCTGTTATACCCAAGTTTGCGGATTCAAACCCGATCGAAGCCGTGGATTTTTAAGGGCGAAAAATCCTTCCGGAGGGCGCCTTCCTTCGGAGGGGAAGTAAAGCCGACTGTCCCATGTTAGTAGGTTTACTGTATGTTAAAGATCCTCAAGCCTAAATGAAGCCTCTGGGCTAAATTCAAATTGCCTGTTTCGTCGCCCAAGTAGGTGAAAGGAACGTAACGAAATTCGTGTGGTCAGACGGAAGAGCAGGCCTCATGGCCTGAGTCTCGCCACGTAAAATAATTCATTATTTCATTCATTATTTTGTAGCAGATTTATATCTTTGCAAATGCGAGGCTTCCAAATTGCAGTGCTAAATTCAATAATCGGGAGAATGTAGGTTTTGTATAGTGAGGTAAATACATCGTTTCTTATTGTATTAAAAGCTTTACGCAATTTAAATATAGCCTTCTTAGCAGTGCCTGACTTGGACTTCTGAGCGCCTTAGGCTGTCAAATGTTTTAGCGGCCTTTTTACTTTCTCCTATACGAACGTATATACAGAGTAATACACATAGTATAGAGAAAGTTTTATAATGCTGCGCGAAAAACGGCGGATTTTCAGCAGAAAAAATTCATTGCCAGAGCCTGACAACGAAAAAGTGGATAAATTGAGTTGATAAATTAAGGGGGGAAATCCTCTAACACGTAGTGTAGCCAGAATCCTTGTTTTGTGAGTCCTTGATGCTGAAAAACCAATTGAAAGCAAAACGTCCGTCTGTCGTGTATGTGAACAAACCTTGCGCCTAAACCATGCGTAGGATTTTTTTCCAAATTGAAGAAACCCCTGTCGTTTTTGCGTGAGCCGAAACTTAATGTGTGATATGTGATGACGAAGGAGGTCGATATAACGCACAAACATTGAAATTCAAATGATGTAGCCTAATTTGCAGCCATAGTGATTCAAAAAAATATCTTCGTATATCTGAGGGATGGCTATAAGCGGATTTCCATTGAATTCCCTCGCTACGTATATCAAAATTCCTCCCCAGCGTCTTCCAATTTTGTCTCTACGAAACATGTTATAGCCCTCTACATGAATCATTTGATCCGGAATATCTGGTTTCAACCATGTTTTCGTCAGTGCTATAATCGTTCGTATTCTTGGATGTCCAATAGGAACAAATCAAATGTGGGTAAAAGGCTTGCTATGTTGATATAATAAATTGTAGGATAGCGTACTGTTGCCTGCGCTAATTTTCCTGATGGAGGCGTGACGACCGCTTCTGCGTGATGATTTTCGGCGTACCTTTCCTATATTCAATGGTTGCTTTCGGGTTGTTCTTCTGTCTTCTTGCCATCTTCACTCTCAACTCCTTGATCTCTTGTTGTAGAAGGGTTTGATCCTTATTAAATGAGGTAAATTCTTCTTCCTTCCCAGTAGTTCGTGTGCGAGCTCCACAGTTTTCAATGTGATCTTCAGTCGAGATTTATCTGGGTCTAACTTTCCCAAACGTAGGGCTTGCAAAATGCTAGTTTCAGTTTCTGCGAGTAACTCTTTTCTGAAGTTGAGGCCTTGAAGTATCTGAATTCATGAACGTCTTCTCTTCCTCTCAGTAGGGGGTATACGATGTACTTTCTCGAATTCCATAGATGATTTTCAGTCGGTTCCTTTCCTCTGTCTCTTCCGTAGCTGGACGCGTGATTTCGGTTGTGTGTTTAGTTTTGACCACTGCCCCAAGTTTTTCAATTTTTCGTGGTTTCCATTTCCAAATTGATATCATGCTGTTTGGACTCAATTGCATCACATCTTGGCGATAGCTTATCCCCTTGAATAGACTTCATTTTACTCTAAATATCTTTCAGACCGTTTTGACATTTCTTCTCATCAGTCGTAAGATCTTCCACTTTCCTAGCAATCCCGGAGATGTCATTTCTAATTTTTTTATGAGTTTCATCAAAATTTCTTCTCGAGGTAGCAAATTCGTTTTTCATATCCTTCCGGAGTTTGCCAAGTACTTCTCAAAGGAGTTTCGCGAATTCCGCTGCTGCCATGATATCCTCTGTTAGTGATTCCTCGATTTCTACAATTGATGTGTCAGCTTCCCCAAGATCTGAGGGGATGTCAACGGTAGTTAATATATCACTTTGGTCAACTTGACAGCAACTGAAGCCTCCCTCTAAGTTAAAATTAACTTGCCCTCCACAGCTCTCGTGGTAACAAGAGTTGCATTTTGGACAAATGACGAGTTTGCTGCCTTTTTTTCTGCAAAACAATACTGACAATTCAGATTCAGTTTTAGTTTCAAAGTTGAGTTTTCCTCTTTATCCTTGTTTCGCCATCTGGCGGAGCGTGGAAGAAGTCCACCGGCTCCGCGAGTCACCTCTCGGTTGATGAATAGAGGTTATGTCATAGAGTAAAGATTTATATAGAGGGCTCATGAGGCTTGTTTCGAGCTACCTCCTTTGAATAGTTTCCCGCCCGCCGATAGAAAGCGCCAACGTCGCGAAGTGTGAAGGGAAGAACAGAACTGGCTATTGGTGGGGGGTATTTGTAGGAAATATCGCGCGGTGCAGAGGGACACAAAAGGGGGTGTTGTTTCCGTGCCGACGGCAGACTCTGGAGTGGATCGGCCGACCCAGCTGGTCCCGCTACCAGCCCCCCTCCCGCCAGCCACCGAGCTTCCCCGGTGACCAGAGTCTCCCTGACGAACGAAGACCAGCATTTGCCTCCAGTCCAGTCGAATGGTAGCAAATAAGAGAAAGTTTTGGTGTAGTTTTGTTATTTGGTTCCTATATTTTTTGGGTTGCTGAACACGAATATCAGGTTTGCCAAGAATAGTTTTGTCTGGAAATACGTTTTTTAAGCAAAAAATGCGTAAATACCTCACCCTTTGTCAGTTTTTTCAAAATAACTCAAAAGCCATCCATTTTTCGTAATTATTGGTCCTGCACAAAATGAAAGAAAATAAAATTACCTACATTTAATGTCAGTAAGAATTTTTTCTCCGATTAATGATTTAGCGGTGAGAACACCACAAAATTTGGTGATGTAAGCGAAACACCTGAAAAACGGGAATTATCCTATTTTATCTCAATATAACTTAAAAACTATCAATTTTTCGTAAGTATTAACCCGATATGAAATGAAGGAGAATAAAATTGCTTACAATGTGTATGTACAGTTTTCTTCTAGGATCAATGGTATTGCCGTTAGTGTGCAAAATATCCCTGAATGTTACTGTGAAAATGGAACTCCACTTAACCTCCCTCACTACATTTATATCCAATGAAGTTGTATGCAAATAGATATACGCATATTGTATGCAAATAGATAGCGCCGTGTGAATCTGTTTACATTTTAATTGGAAAAAGGAGAGTAGGTAATTAATAAAGCGAAAGAGAAAATTAATATTTTGGAAGTCGAACGTGCCTTCAGGGATGCGTAGGTTTTGAAGGCCCTAGTTTTTATAGACATCTTTATATATAAATGGCATTAGCGTTTTTATACTGAATAACTTGTAAGTTATTTTGAAAAGCCTAAAATAAAAGTACTGTATTGTTCATATTTTTGGCTTTAAATACTTGTTTCCGCGCAAAGTTATTGATGACAAACCTGAACACTTGTTAAAGCATTCTAACTACTAACATAGAAGCAATTCAGTGTCCAAGTTCAATACGTCATCAAGGACAGGTTTTTATCTCATACAAGATACACGAGTATATCTGTGACAATTACATTGATTATGTGTCAGAATATCTATCACAAGCATATCTCTTTAGATGTTTTTATGGTTACTCTGAAGTGCTAAGCGAATTAAAATGTCTAAAAAATGTGCGTACATAGTGTTAGACAACAGAATGATTCATATGACGTGGAAAGAAAATTTTCTTGCTACTACGAATAATAAAAGTTTGTTAATAGCAATGTTAATTACAAAGATTTTATCAGCAGGAATGGCTTGCAAACGAGCAAAGGAAGACGTGGACACTCCGATAATGAACACAGTATTGTGCTTAAATCCAACTAATGAGACTGATTGAAGTTGGTGAGGACATAAGAGTTTGGTTTGTAATATGGTGAGATCTCTGCCAGCATGCAAATGGGTCCTTTTTGAAACAGAAGAATGACAAAGTTTCTTCACCCGATTGCTACTATAAGTGAAACACTTACCGATAACTTTGTTTCTCCCAACCAATGAGTGATTACGAAATCTCGGTGTACGCCAAGTACAGAATAATGAATTTCTGACAGACAAATCATCAATGAATTGCTATAAAATTATTCAAACTATTGAGATGGTCGCTGATGGTGGTGAACTTTTTCGGGTTTCACTAATTGGTTGAAATGTAAAGAACAGCCAGTTGAAATATATCTACTGAAGCTGTTTTCAGTTGCAAGGCAAACATTGCGGCACTATCACCACCTACAGCAGCACAGCAACGTTTTTTAAGAGTTTATTCTCAAGTTCAGCAACATCTAGATTTTGAAAAAAAATCCAGAAGAATGGAGAGGAAAATTACAAAAAATAGCCTTGCACCTTTGACCACAACTTGTTAGTACCACCTGCTCTTCCAGTTTTATTGAACTTAGTTTGTGCAAGAGCTCGAAAAACTGTCAAAAAGTTGACTGCAAGGAGGCAGGGGTTAATGATCTAACTTCTATCTCAAAGTGTTGCGACAATATGACAGTCGTTTCTGAAAATGATCTGAAATGTGAGTTACGAGCTGGAACGAGGACAACAAGATGAAGCCATTGAATCTGACGTACCAATGGAAGAAGCCTTGTATATTCTTCAAGATATTAAATAATGCCAATTATTATAAACAATACAATACACTAGAGTAATAGGAATAAAAGACCCACTAATTCGATTATTTTGTACTTAGCAGACATCTATGAAAACCAGGACCTTTGAATCCTGACTGTCTCGGGGAAGATACAGTCCATCGTTTCCCAAAACATTAGCCCGTTCTTTTTCACGTTATTAATTATTTACTTTTCTTTTTCCAAATAAAATGTAAACAGAGTCACAAGGCACCATATTTATTTTTATATAAATTCATTGGATGTAAATTACACTTAGGAATTAATGAGAGAGGGAGTGGCGTGCTGTTTCCGTAAAAACATCCAGGCATATTTTACGCACTAACGGCAATATCATAGATCCCAGAAGAAAACCTAGTCCGCATAAAATGTGGATAATTTTATTCTCTTTATTCAGGTTAATATCGAAAAAAATTGATAGTTTTTCAGTTACATTGAGATAAAGTAGGATAATTCTCGGTTTTCATGTGTTTTCACGGCTAAACGATTCATTGGAGAAAAACTTTCCGCTGTTTGGCCTTTTTGAGCACCATTTGACTGGACTACTCTACTAAGCTACGAATGGGTTTCCAGTGTGATCGCCGCTCAGGACAAGCGGCTCTGGCAAAGTCTCTGGCTTGTCTTCAAAAGACAAAGATTTTCCTTAGATGTAAGGAAGAATTGTACCAGAAGTGGTTAAATAATCAAAATAGTTTTCGTTCAAGCCAGTATCGCATGTGGGGGGGTCTATCATGGAGCTTACTCCCTTCAGAATACGTAATCGGCTAGAGATGCCATTAATCATAAAAACAGTTTTTACTCATTTTCTATAGAAATGAAAGTCGTTCAATATTCCAATAGAAAGTTTTTGTAAGAAAACATCAAGTTGGCTGCACAATATACCTCCCCTCACACACGTGCGCACACACACACAGAAAATGCTGTTTGTGCTACTTGTTGATGTCGGTGCAAAAATTTATTGCATTGTTGCAGACCAAATAAATTAACTAATTTTATTTATATGTATGTATATTTTGTTTATTTATTTAACGTTAAAAACTGTGTGTGTCGTGCTATGGGGAGAGTGTATGTGTGTGCAAGTGTTTTGAAATTCTGGGATATGTATCCTAAGCCATATAGAACTTGAATTTTGCATACAAATGAAACGTGCATTTTTGGCTAGAATTAATAAGAAAATTCACTCCAGTGTAGTTAAAAACTATTTGCAAAGGCAAATCAGCTACACATTTTCATTGTTATCCCTCTTTGTGATGAAATCTTGGAAGACTTCCTGCTGTAAGCACATGGAGAACGATACTTTGAATATTTCCGGATATCAGGAACACTGTTCGCAATATCAATAGACATGAAAATATTGTAAATGTATCATATTTTGAAAATTGAGTTTATATCCGGCGATTTTATTTTGTTCTTGTTTAATGATCCAACTTTTCTTGTCGGTACTCCCCAGTGCCCTCGCTATATGAAATTAACGAAGTGTTTAATTCACGAGATTTTGTACTAATAAAGATTGTTCATAATGATTTATTACTGGTATCTTGTAAATAATGCAAACTTTTGGAACTAAATGCTGAAGATTGAGGATATATAAACACGTTCTTCTAGGTGAGTGTATCCCATTGCGGTATCCTGCATTAGAAAAGTTTTTGTTTAAAAGTGTTTGTTTGTAAAAAAACGTTTGTTTACCGAACTTTTGTACTACTAGACTCCCTTTTGTGTGGCAGTAGTGGTGTACTCCATTTCCTATGGCGGTTGTAATGCGCAATTATTGGCCAGAATGGAAGATCCTTTAAACAAAGAATCAAAGAACACGTATAAGCTCATACACACAAAAGAACACAATCACATTTTGCCAGCCATCTCTTGGAACAAGAACACTCATTTATTGCAGACAGTAAAGGCAAAATTTTGAAAATTGAAAACAGGTACATTGACAGACTTACATTAGAAGCCATACACATCATAATTTATTAAACAATCCCCAGCACACTATTTTGAATGAACAAATTCCTTCTCTCTCACCCTTCCTGAAGCTGGCATCCCAGGCACATTAACCCCTCCGCCCGCCTCTTTTCCACCACCCGTCCGGGCCTTCCCTAATGGCCGTTTCTTAGAAAAACTCCGCGTTCTCCCCTCTCCATTGAAAGCTTTCTTTTAAATAGCGTGAGATGCTCTTGACCTTCGATGTGTTGCCAGATCCGAGACTCCTAGCCACGTCAGAATCCATGTGTCAGTTTGCTCATCTGAATTTATTTTCTACACTGTTTCATTTTCACTTTACTTTAGAATAATATTGATGTCATTCCAAAAAACTCTTATTCCATTTTTTTTATATTCCAATTTTTCTATTTTGCTTAAATTCTAATTTATTGAATGCAGATAAACTTATTTTTCAATTTAGATATACTGTTATTTTTGTAGCACTGAAGATGGTCGCAATGTGACTGAAAAAGCTTTCTGCCAAAATAAAGAGCTTCAACAAAACGTCTCAGTTTTATTTCTAGAATTATAAGCTATAGACGAATTTATTCTTTCTCCTATCTAATAGATGAATCTGATTAATAAATGCTTGAGCAACGCTGAACTCTTCACCATTATGTGATAAATAATTTTGTATTTACAAAGTTGCAATGAATGAATTAGAGAAGTGCTCGCATGATTATAATAAATATGGTCACAGGATCACGTAATTTTGGAATGCAGTTAATTGCTTCAGTGAAGGGGTAGGTCCCGCGTGCTTATGCGTAGGGCAACACCCCATCATGTGTATGGGCAGTAACAGTTTCAATGGTTTGAAAATGCCGCCAACTGGAGGGGAGAAATCGGTAGTGGGGACAAATGGGCGGAGTTACGACCTGTGCACACTCTACTCGGACACCACTTTCTGCGGAACTAAATATTCGACGGTGGCGCCATCTCTGAATGGGACACCATTTCTGGGTACCCTCTTGGCTACATGCAGTGAGCCGTCTATAGTTATGTTGAGAAGGAATTTTCTACGTACGTATTATCAGTGAAAAACAGGACGAAGAAGAAAGAAAAAAAAGAAGCTTTACCTACAATATCCCGTAATCAAGGCGTTTACGTGATCACTTTATGCATCCACCGGCTCGTATATTCTTATTACAAAAAGAATTGTAATAAAGGTTCTACAGCACCAACACAGCCCACTGTCATGCTCGATGGTCACTTTATAGTACGTTTCCCTCGCCGCTACGGCCAAAAACACGAAATATTATCAGATGTCTTGCACTGCAGAGGCAAAGGCGCAGGAAAGCGGCGCCACGCATATCCGACCTCGTCTGTCGCCACAGTAGAACTAAATGTTATGTCTAGCACTGAAGGAGCAAAGGCGCGGGGCGGCGGGCAGTTCCTCGAATCCTCAATAGCTTTCTGCAACAACACCATCAAATTAAAAGCTCTGTCTGGGATTCGATTCCGGTTCCTCTTGACCCGAAGCGCACAATCCGAACATGCCGTAAAGTGCTCGGTTATTCAGTTCGGTTATGGGCTGCATACTTCTATATTAGTTAAGAGATAACTTTATCAGATCTAGTATAAGGGAGCCAAGATATTGAGAAAATGTGAAACAAATTTTGTTTTTCGGGCGCCAGAGAAAGGCAGCCGCAAAGAGAATAAGGCCTTCCGGAAAAGCTAGTCCAAGCTAAAGAGATTAGAGAACTATGGCGAGAAAGTCTGTGCCATTCTATATCAAGTAGTTTTTATTTATTATTTATTTACCTTATGCTGTTACATACGAAAAGAAACTTGAATGACAATATTTCGTGCGGGTTTTGAGAAAATTATATTTTTAGAAATTGCACAAATGTCCGCCAGTAATTAAGTGAAATCAGCTTGTTTTTTCAAAAAATTGTACATGACCTCTTTAAAGAGCTTATTTTTTTTAACAGACCTTGTTTAAAGCAAAAATCGCTATTTCCAATTTTGTAGTTTTCAAAAGTTCCCGTTTTATTTTGCATTTTCGAAAGAAAAAAATGCTACAATAGCCGAAATTGGGACTAGCACCATATTTTTGAACCGTCCCTTATGAATCCCAGAAGAAAACTTGACGAAAAAATTTGGAGCAGTTTTTGAGAAAAAAAAATTTTAGAAACCACAAAAACGCCGTATTTGAATAAAACAAAATCATCTCCTTTTCTAAAATAAAAAAAATTAAAAAAGTAAATAAATAAATAAAATACACAGCCTTTTTTAAATAGCTGATTTTTTCCAACAGACTTTGTTTAAAATAAAATCTCGACTTTTGTAGTTTTCAAATGTTCACTTTTTGGGAATTTCCAAAAACCTGTACAATAGCTGAAAATCGGACTAGTACCATATTTTTTTATCATAGTTTTGCATTTCAGGAGAAAATTTAAAGAAAAAATCGGAGCAGTTTTCGAAGAGAATTTGTTTTAGAAATTGCATAAATTTCAGACATTAATTAAGCAAAATGTGCTTGTTTTTTCAAAAAATTGTAAATGACCTGTTTAAAGGGCTTATTTTTTTTTTAACAGACTTTGTTTAAAGCAAAAATCGTTATCTCTAATGTTGTAGTTTTCAAATGTTAACTTTTTGGGAATTTACAAAACAATACGGAACAATAGTAGAAAATGGGACAAGCACCATATTTTTAGCCATCCTTTCTTACATATAAGGAGAAAATTTAGAGCGGTTTTTGAGAAAAAAATTACCGATATTTTGTCCAAAATTACACAGAAACTGCTCATATTTTCGAAAAATTGAACTTTAACTTATTTAAAGATCTGTCTTTAATGTACAGATTCCATTAAGGGGGAAAAAACTCTATCTTTGATATTACAGTTGTAGGAAGTCGGCTAGAACAAATTGCGCTTTTTCAATTTTAAAAAAATCTGAGGTTTCAACAATTGTGAGACCACCACCACTCTCTTAAGTGTTCTTGACGCTATCTGAAGACAGTTTGATAAAAGAAATTTGGTTCAGTTTTTGAGAAAATGTTGAAAAAATTTTTGAGGCTTCATGTAAAGTACCCTCAAAAATCAAAATATCCATCTGACACTCCAAAAGCCACAAGTTCATTCTTATTGATTGAGAAATATCAATTTTGAAGAAAATCGACTGAACAGTTTAGGCGCTGGCGTTGACCAGACTGACAGACGTTTTTCCGTCAATTGATTTTTGAGTATCAAGAACCAACTAAACAGATATTGGCTACATGTGTCAAGGGATTTTTTTCCCTAAATTTAGCAACAGGATTAATCCACTTTTTTGTTACCAGAGCCTGGCAATGAGAGTTTCTCTGGCGAAAATTTGCAGTTTTCAGTGAACTATTACATTCTTTCTCTTACAAAGTATTTGTAAGGGGAGAAAGTAAAAATTATGGAAAAGTAATGGTTTTGAAATATCACTCATGCAGCTAGTATGCACATTTCAGTGGTTTGTAAACATTGCATTTGTGAGTGAAAGCACTTCAAATGACTTCCAATAAAGTTGTTTGAAAACTCAAAAGTTTTCTGTGAAATAGAGCTTCATATTTCACGTTTACAGCAAAGCTTAAATGTCATTTTCTTAGAAACTACTCAAACTTTTCCCACGGAAATTTTCTTTTTGGACGAGGTTTTACTCTTCTATAATATTTTGAAAGTAATATTTCAATTCTGCCGTCAGGAAACTGAAACATTGAAAAACTTTCAAAAAAACCTTTGCTAGCGATAATTGGCAGCTAGCAAGATATGTGGGAAGACTGAAAATCTAACCCAGACGAAAGAAATTAGAAAGCTAACTAGTACAAGAATGTGTGTGCCATCCTGTAGCACCACTAGTTTCTCAAAATATGAGCTGCTTTTGAAATATCTCCTTAATATCCCTGTTCCTGTAATTTTCGGTGTAATGCTATAGTCTATTGTTTTGTTTTCTATAATCGAATTTTTATACATATAATAATATGAACTGTACTTGATGTGAATTTGCTTGTACTTTGACTAATTGTGACATGTGATTGATATGTAATTTGAGTTATGAGTTTTTTTATGTCCTCACTTGGACAAATTGTCCGTTGAATTGAAAATAAATAAATTGATGTTATGTTATTCAGTGCATTTTGCACTTTCCTTACAAAAAGTTTAAAGGAAAAATTAGTAGTAGTTTCTGAGAAAATGTTGTCCATAATTCACTCAAAATTGCGCAAACACTGAAAATATTTTTAGTAAAATATTCATGATATTAATTAAAGAACTATTTATGGAAAATAAATGTCATTGGAAGAAAAAATCTTCAATGTTGTACTTATATGAAGAATACAAAGAAATCTTAAACTTGTGCAGTTTTTAAAATTTCAGAGAATTCAACAAAAGTGCATTCTTATCATTATAATAAAATATATTGAAAAAATTTGTAAGTGTTTTTGAAAAAAATTTTAAAATGTTGACGGTTTATATAAAGTACTGTGAAAAATCAAAATATCTGTTTCAAATTCAAGGGGCTGCGGTTACAGCCAGATCGATTGGGAAATATGATGTTTGGTAAAGAAATCCTCCCAATGGTTTAGCTAGTGTTGTTTGCTGACAGACGGATGTACAAACGTTTTGCCGTAAACTAATTTTTTGGTATCAATGACTCACAAGACATGAGATTCTAACTAAATAATATAGTGTATTAGAAAAAGTAATGTATTATGTTTTGGAATAAGACTTTTTCACATTTTCAGTATTAAGGCTCCAACAATACGAGTTTTTCTGCCAAAAAAACTTTTTTTCCTACAGCATTACAATACTTTTTCCTACACTGTGTAAGTAGTATGTGAGAATGTAAAAATATGGAGAAAATTTCGAAAGTAGTCATAGATGCTGCATGAAAAGTACCCCAAAAATTAAATTATAGGATTCAAATTTGATTCAATCAAATTAACTTATAGGGTTCAAATTCAAATTAATTTTGGAGAAAATCCTGTGAATAGTTTAGGTCAGATTTGTCAAACTGTGCTTGCACAAGGTTCTTGCCCACTTGAAAAGTGCAACGCTCCTGCTTGGCCCGTCACTTTTCATATTTCCCATCCAAATCCAGAAAAGGGTTTGGATGGTATATATGCAAGCTGTTGTGCATCGACCCTTCAGTCAAAACCATGACAAGTAAAACTGTAATGATTTCAAATTAGATAACTCAAAAACCAGTCTAATCTTATAATATACCTAATTTAAACTAAGAACGAATTTAAAAAAAATATAAAGATAAACTGTTTAGAAAATGCATCATAAAATATTAAATTTATCTTATAATTTTGAAATTTATAGAAACACTTCGACATCATTCAACATTGGCTCAGAAAAAGAGTATTTATACGTTTTCAGAATGATCGCCATGTTTTACAATTCCCAACATTTACTGGAATTGTGGATAGTACTGAAAGATGGCTTTCAATCTGGCCAACAGATAACTTTAATATTTCTTCTATTCCTAAGTCATGTTGTATCTTAATTTTGAATGAAGTTGTATTTATTTATTTGTAATTTCTAACTGACACACTGCATTTTTGTGGTTTAGGTTGCTGAAGATGAAGAAGAGGAAGAAATAGAAGGGAATGATGATAATGATGATGACGATGAAAATGATCTATCTTCGAAAGAATCATCCACAATACGATCATCTTCAATTGATTTAATGGATTACCGAGGCTTTTTGCGAGAATTGGATGTTGATGTTGTGATTTTGCTGACAGAACAACTTGATTTGTCTCCTGCTGAGGGAACTACCATTAAAGGATTAACTCCACCAGTTCTTCTTTTTTTGCTTCAAGATCTCACATCTAAAGTAGAGTATCTCTTGGCTCCGGAGGCCAAGAGAATTTCAGCTCTTAAGGCAGCAGCTTCCAAACCTGTTGGTTTTGCAAATTTAGAAACTTTTGCTCCTCGCAGCTTTGCTCGCAATACAATAAAATTGTTGCCTGCTTTGACTGATAAACTAGAAGCCATTGCAGGATACTGTCAGGTACGAGCAGTTTTAATTTCCTGTTCTTCCTCTGTAATGTCCTGATCCATTTTAACTCATTATATTTATACATCTTAAGTAAATAAATTTGTATGCAATCTTAGTGAATGGATTTCAAACAGGAATTATTGATATTACGTCATTTGCGTTGTATTTCATTTAAAACGCAGAGAGAATTGCAAAATACTTTACTAATCGTTATAAAGTAACTGTCACGATTAAACATTTTTGTATTTTGTCTCTTTTCTACTGTATCATTTGACAACACTTGTGTATTTTCATTTAAGATAAATTGATTTTGTTACTGAAAGACAAAAGCAATAACAGGACATTCATTATATTATTTGTGAGTTTTGATATGGTGACTAATAACAAATATTACTCGTACAACTATTTGTTTAAAATAAGAATGACAAATGCTTGGTAAGATGTTAAATGGTCGTTTTCTCGATTGAGTTACATCAATTTCTGTGAATTCAATTTTATTTAAAATTTTGTTCTCATAGAAATGTATATCTTACCTTAAATATATTTTTCAGGCCTTATTGGAAAAAAGCGATAATATTCGTGATGCTCCAAGTATGTTTCCAGAAGGTTCATCTGATATCAAATTGTGTTATTCATATATTTTGCGTATTCTGGCTGGATTGTTTCACTGGTCTGGTTTTGAGAGCAAAGTGAACACTGAATCCCTGAGAGGTAATGTAAGACTTGAAACGTGTAAAATTTCAGTTATAATGTACTGTACATTACAAATGTTGGATTTGAAATAATATACTTTTTAGATGCTTTGAAGTTACTTGTTGTCAGAGACAACAAACAAGCTGCAGAAAATAATAGAGTCCAAGGACTGTTGGTTGATGCTGCTACTTATATCACAAGCTATGTGGAACGTACTCTAGTACTTTCTGCTGCCTGCAGCCTTGTGAAGCTCTTGACAGCTTTCTGTCACCTAGTTGATGGTTCTGTTGATGAAACCATGCATAAACAGATTGGTAAGAATTTTGACTAAGATGTTTTATTTATTTAATTTATTTGAAAATGGTTATAATTACTTTGATAAGCTAGAAGCCATTTCAGAATATTGTCAGATACAAGCAGTTTTAATTTATATTAGTATTAGTATAGGAAATCTTGCAAGAACATGGTTTTACATTAGATGTTTGTTCGTTTCGTTTTACATCATAAGAAATGTTTCTGAGATGCTGCATATGTCAGTGTCACAGTTATTTGCCAATATATATATTCTCCAAATTTGGTCTTTTACATTTGTAGTTTTCAGTGTAGTAGAGATGGTGAAGAAATAATTCATCCACAAATTTATATTGGAATTTTCCAGAGAAACTTTGAGAAAGGTTTGAATGAATAAACAATGTTTGTCCAAGTTTCCAAGTAAGCCATCTGACACGGACTATGAAATTATTTTCAGGCTATCAGAGTTTTACTTTCAGGTTATTTGTAAAATAATTTAACTTTAATGAAATTTGAATATTCAAACAAATTAATGTTTTACCATTTGCCTAAGTTCTCTTCTTCTTTTGCTTATGCTGCTGCTTCTGCTTCTCTTGTTACCCCAAAAATATAATTGAAATTCATCCACTTTTTACAATCAATATTTTTCTATTTATTGAGAATATAATTATTTAAACATTTCCACTATATTAGACATTTTTCAGTCATTAATGAGAGTGGTGAAACTGCATGTTTTTCAATAAAAGAAGTCAAGGTATTGGTTGGGTAGGAGCCCAGAATTTACAAAGATGAATGGCAAGAAACTGGTGGTTATGTAGTTTTTCCTCTCTTAATCTTGTAAAATCTATGGAATTTTATAATAACTACCTAGATGAAGAGTGTTTAACTTGCAAGGCCTCAAGGGACAGCACTATATCCTTTAATACGGTTGCAGTTCATGTTTTCTTTACTCCAGCGATCCACACGTATCTTCCCCGTGCTGTTGAGCTCAGCATTTTGCCCGGCTGTTCTCGAAATAGGAGGGTGGGGGGAATGGAACCATGCGTGATGAAAGGCCACCATGCATACATATCATAGTGAAATACATTGGAATAATTTAGAATTTCTGAATTTACTAGAAAAAAGCCCTTAAACTTAACTTTTTAACACATTAAACAAGTTGTTGACCCCAGTAGGGCTCGTGTGCTAGGCTCACAAAGTTTGTGCACAACATGGTGGATTTTTTACAACAGACTTGGTTTAGAGTATAAATCGCTCTCTCCAATTTTGTAATTTTCAAATCTTCAGTTTTTGGCATTTTCGAAATAACAGAACAAGCTGAAAATGGGACCAGCACTATATTTTTTACCATCGCTTATTACATATGAGGAGCAAGTTTAAAGAATAAATTTAGAGCAGTTTTTGAGGAAAAAAAATTGCCTATATTTTGCGCAAAATTACACAGAAACTATTCATATTTTCGAGAAATTTAACATGAACTTATTTAAAGATGTGTCTTTAAGGAACAAATTTCACTAAAGGAATCTCTATCTTCATTATTATAGATGTAGGAAGACGCCTCCCAAAAATTGCATTTTTTAATTTATTTTTTTAATTTTATTTTCAAAAAATTTGTAATTTCATCAAACATAAGACCACCTCTTAAGCATTCTTTAGGCTATCCGAAGACAACGTTAGATTCAAAACATCTGGTGCCGTTTTTGAGAAAATTTTGATTGATGTTTTGGAGGCTTTGTGTGAAGAACCCTCAAATATCAGAAAATCTGTTTGAAACTACCAAAGTCACAAGTTCATTTAGACCGATTGGAGAATACCAATTTTAAAGAAAATCGTCTGAACGGTTTAGGCCCTAGTGTTTGCCTCAGAGGGACATTTTGCAATCTATCGATTTTTTGGTATCAACCTACAAAACATAGATTCTGGCTACACCACGTGTTAGAGGACTTTTTTCCCTAATTTTAGCAACAGGAGTTATTCACTTTTTTGTTACCAGAGCCTGGCAATAAGAGTGTTTCTGGCGAAAATTCGCCGTTTGCGGCGCACAAGTACATAACTTTCTCTTCTTGCAAAGAACACCGTACAACGAGAAATTAAAAATGAATTTACCTGATGCCACCAACGTACTCATGGTATTTTAATGGTTTCTCCTCGCAACGAGATGATCTATAACTACCTTTTTCCGGTACAACCCAGTGTTGATCTGCTTACAAGAAATGCACCTCGTCCCTTGTCTCTGGGTATTTTCTACTTATAGGTTTCATATTGGTGATCTCTGTGCTCTTGGCAGCTACATTGGTTCTCCATTCGCTGCTGTCTACAGAGGTACTTCTTCAGACCAACTTTCAATTTATGTGTGCTGGTGACCCTCCCATCTCCCACACTCACTGTAACATTTACATCTCGCCAGGACTGAGTGTAGAAGCTGATGAACTTTTGGGCTTGATAAACCCAAAATGTGATGTTTGATGTGTGATTCGTGATGGTCAGTGATGTAAATTCCCACAGTCCTCTCTGGGGCTCTTTCCACGCTTCTTCGAGAGGAAACGTATTATAATTGGTAATACACTCTGGGAACTTAGTTATTCTGAATTCTGGAGAACCTACTCATTTCTCCATCATCACAAGCTCCAGCACATGTATCGATTCAGCTCTATGCAGCCCTTCTTTTACAACCGTTCTGCAATGGTCCTTTCTAAACAACCTATATGGAAGCAATCATTACCCCACTATCCTCCAAGAACCGGTCCTGAGAGTCACTGTTTGCCAACGCCATAAATGGAAAAGCGTCAACTGTGCGAGAACCTGTGATGGCATCATTGTTTGTGGATGATTTTGTCATCTTCTGTTCATGTAGTAGCATCAGTGTGATCCAGAGGCAACATCAACTGATGCTCGACAAGCTCCACGAACAGAGCACATCAACAGGTTTTAACTTCTCTACTACTAAATCTACTGGTGTGCATTTCTGCCAGATATACCAATTGCAAATTGCAATACTTGTGAAGAAATCAGCATCCATTTACTGAATCTACCAAGTTCCTGGAGCTCAAATTTGACAAGTCGCTCATGTGGCATGCTCATATCCGTAATCTACAAACCAGATGTGTCTCCTCCTTAATCTTTTTCATGCTGAGTGGTACTTCATGGGGAGCTGACCGCACTACCCTATTGCGGTTATATGGATCACTCATCTGCTCAGGCAGTGCAGTGTATGGCTCAACAGCTCTCTCCACTCTCCGACCCGTCAATAGCATACACCACACTGGTATATGCTATTGGTATTGGTATTGGTCAGCCTGTCAACAGACCGAACTGATGTGTCTTCCGAATTGAGTGCCTTCTAACTGAGGCTGGGGAGCCACCCTAAAAAAGAAGGCGGGATATTCTATTAGTGTCTTATGGTGCTATACTTCGGTTTTTATAACGTGGCACGTCAAGGCCTGTCTTTATGATGGAATATGGCACGGCTTTTTGTGTCTTTCTCGGTCGTGCTGCTAGATGCCGCTTGATCGCAATCACGTGACATCTAAGTTCAGTGTTTTGCAGAAGATAATGAAAAAGATCACATGGATAGCATTCTATATTCAACTATAGAAACGGTGATAAAGAATGTCTTCTCAGCAAAAACTTCCCAAACTTGGAAACTTGCCACTATATCCCATGCCACTTGTGAAGAAGAGGAACAGAAGTCAGAGTTCATAGTTCTCAATTCAATCACACGAACATTAAATGATGGGAATTTCAAGAATATTCTGTTAGAGTTGAAATAAGTGTAAAAGAATCTGAGGTCACGAAGAAAATCTGGTGGCTCAGAAGGGAATATCTGAGGTGGTGTCAATTGAAAGACAAAGAACACAAATCAAATGCGCAAAACATTCAGAGAAACTTAAATTGCGAGGACGACACAGTACGGATGACTAATAGAACAATGTTAGATGTGAAGATGAAGAGGTTAGTGACAAAATGATGATGATGATTTTAAGGAACAAGAAAATATTGAGAGCTTAGGCAATGTTTTAGATTTTTTAAATTTATTTATTTAACAGTATAGCCACACAATATCTCTGGGTTATTAGCAACCCCATTGAAACAGAAAAAATTGCTAAATTTTCTTATCATTTAACTATGATACGCATTATAGCAGTTACAAAAATTGCCAATAATAATGAGTTGGCAAAGAAATAAATCATTTACGTTTACAATCGTGTACTACAAGACAAATATACAATTGTGTATCTCTAAGCAATTATTTAAACATTTATAACACACAGTCCAGCCTCAGTGGTTTAAAGTGACCAATGTATTAAAATGAGTATGTTTAAACGCTGCAAAATGTAAAAACGCTCAAAAAAGAAACATGGGCTAAATGCTGAGTGTGAACTCTCACATCCAGAGAGTTAGTGCAGCCTCTGTGTGGTTAAACATTTTCTCTTTGGCTGGTTCTATGTCTTTTTTTCCTCTATCTCTTTCTTTTGATTAATTCATTTTATACATTCATTGTCAGAAGAAAGTCCTTAAAAGATGAATGGAAAGTACACTATTTTCCTGAAAGTCAATCAGCCAAAGAGAAAATGAGAACTTTGCCTACTGGAAGTTTTGCTCAATTTATTCAATAAGAGTTACTAAGAGGGGAAACACACTGGAAAAATAATCCAGGAATTGGTAATTAATAAATTGAAGATGCTGTAATGCTGAGTTTCATGTTTCTTCCATTTCTGTGAAGATGAGGCAAAGATATTACTATCTTATCATTATCTGAAAGCCAAATCAGCCGTTGTTCTTTCACATTATATTTTCTATTATTTTTTCTCTTTCTTCTTGCTTACTGTTTGTTGTTGTTTTAAGTAATTAGTGCCCTATGAATGTTCCCTTAACATATTCATAAATAAATGTATTTTGGTCTCTGAATAGGGACAAAACCTGTTATTGGGGTAAAAAATAATAATATGTTCCTTATGAATAAATAATTTACTGATGTCTTTTTTTCTCTTTTATCTTTACACCTACATATTGCTCTGGGATATTTTGTTATGACATATGTATTGTTGCAGAAAATGCCTGCAAAACATTTCTGGGACAGAGATGGTATAATTTTAAGGGTTCTGAAGAAAAGGGAGCCGAATTCAATCATCATGTGGATACCCTAATGAAATCATATTTTAGCAATATGATCAATAAATTGGAATCGGTGTCAGATCTTGTAGCAGTTGTATACCAAGAAGTTGAAACTTGTGTTAAACTTGGGACCAAAGATTGGAGTTTAGATACTTTTCCAACAGTAACAAAGTAAGTTTACTAAAATAGTAAGTTTATAAACTTTTGTTCATTCCTCCTTCATGAGCAGTTTTTTTGTTGTAGTTTGCAGTTAAATGTCTGTACACATTCATTTTTGTAGAATTACAACTTCTTTTCATTAATTTCATTACAATTTCTTGATTGTATTTAATGGATTTTATAATACATAATGCAGACATGGCCAAATTATTTAAGTTTTTAACTTTCTAGTAAACTACTAATGTAGCACAGTGAAATTATTGTAATGCTGCAGGGAAAAACTGTATAGCAGTACCACAGAATTGCACAGACTTTCTTGTACTAGTTAGTTATCTAATTTCTTTTGTTTGGGCCACTCTTTTTCCAGCTGTCACCTATCACCAACTACACTACATTTTTTTTACATTTTCTCAAAATTTCAGTACCCTAATGGTACAACTGAAACATACTTTAAGAATATTATAGAAGAGTAAAATCTTGTTCTAAATGGAAGTTTTCGTTGAAAAATAGGGAGCCGTTTTTGAAAAAAATGTTTGAACATTTCTGAAAACGTGCATTTTGAAGCTCATTTTCAGTTTTTGAGAAACTTTATAAGTAATTATTTGAAGTAATTGTACTCACAAATGCAATAATGTATTCAAATTGCTGCTCATGTAAATATTAACGGCTTGAAAAATTAAAAAAAAAAAATTATATATATATATATATATATATACAATATAGTACATACAACATAGTATATACAATATATATATACAATAAAGTACAAAGACAAATTCTAATTTTAAAAACGTAAAGGACTATTAAATCCTTTACGTTTTTAAAATTAGAATTTGTCTTTGTACTTTTCATGGTTTTTCTATTTCGTTTTCAGTTTAGGTTCATTACAAAAATTAAATAATGTGAAATAAATTTGTCATAACATTATGACAAATTGTAATTTCATTATTGTAGGGAAAACCACCTTAAGTTTTTCCAAGATTTTGATTTGCAATTTCCGAAGTTGTTTGACTTCGGCAAAACTTTTTAATTGCTCTATGAACTTCGACTCATTGTGTACAAAATGATCGTATGTTCGAATTTTCGAAATTGCCTTGTGGGAGAGCTACAGGAAGTTTATGTCCAAAATTTTGATTTGTGATTTGCGGCTTTGTTTGACTTAGGCAAAACATTTTACAAATAGGACAAAAATGGGCAAAAGTCTTCTGTACGTTGGTGTGTTCAAAATTTCGAAATTTGCAAGTGTGGGTGCTAGTCACTTTAAAGTCAAAATATTTAATTTGCGATTTCTGGTGTTGTGTGACTTGGGAAAAACTTTTTAATGACTGTTAACTTGTGTGAACTATGGAATGTTTGTAATTTTGAAATTGGCTTGTGGGAAAGCTACAGCAAGATTAAGTCCAAAATTTTGATTTGCGATTTCTGGCTTTGTTTTGACTTGGGCAAAACTTTTTACAAATGTGCAAAACTGCTAATTGATGGTGTGTTCAAAAGTTTGGAGTTAGCAAGTGGGAATGCAAGTCACTTTAAAGTCCAAAATTTGATTTGCAATTTCCAGTGTTGTGTGTCTTGGGCAAAACTTTTTAATGGCTCTATGAACTTGGTAGCAACGTGGGCAAAACAATGGTGTGTTCAAAAATTCAAAATCATCTTATTAGACAGCTTCAGTAAGTTTAAGTCAAAAATTTTGAATTGCAGTTTCCGGCTATGTTTGACTTGGTCAAAACTTTTTCCAAAGAGGATAGAAATGGGCAAAACTGTTATACAATGGTTTGTTCAAAATTTCGAATTTCGCCAATGGGGGAGGGGATGCTAGTCACTTTAAAGTCCAAAATTTGCTTTGCGATTTCCGGCGTTGTGTGACTTGGACAGAACTTTTAAAATGTTGGACTAAAGTTTGGAATATGACATTTGATTTTTTGAGAAAGTGGGGGTGCCAACTTCACACACCTCAGAAAGACAGTACTCGGAGCTGTTACGCATTGTGTGTTGAAAGTGTCAATGAGGAATCTGACTATGTACTAAGCAGTAAGGTGGTGAGTTTCACAACTAGTTTAAGAAAGGTTGGGAAAAATCATAAAACTCTAACCTTAGATCAAATGCTAATGTATTTTAATAATTACAATAGTCATGTAATTTACTAGTTTCAGGATGGAAATATCTATATCACAAGTATTATAAATGGATAACCCAGCATAACACAGAAACCTCCCTAAAACGAATTTTTTGTTCTCATCAGTTCTTAGATTTTACTGTATTAATGACAAGAGAAATGTCAAAAAAATTACATTTGTGTATTTAAAATTAAATACAGCAAAATTGTGTTTATCTTATCTTATTCTGTACACTTAGCACTATCCCTTCCTAAAAGGTAAATGAAAAAAATTGGAGTTGTTTTTGAGAAAATCTTGATTCTGGTATTTTTTGATACTACTCAGATTTCACTAAAATTGTGCGAAATTTACTAAAGAAAACAAAAAAACTAGAGGTGCTTAATCATTACGTATTTTCCCACCTCGGTAATAGTTACTTTATATTATATACTTACCCAATTTCTCTGCAATAACGCATCTCAGTCGTCACTTGTAAAACTTACAAATTGTACTAAATAGGGGCGAAAACTAATTCTTTTAATATCTCTTGTTCATAACTTAGTGTTATATGTTAATATACCATTAGGTTAAGCTCTCTTGTAAATAGTTCTATTATTGGATTTAATCATGCTGGACTTTTTTCAATTCTTCAATCTTTTTCATGAATTCATGAATATTTATGAATTTTTTTTTTAATCTGTATTTGTTCACATTCCTATGCATCTATTAGCTAGCTTCAGGGTTCGGCTACAAAAAATAATTATTACTTGTATATTTCACTGCACATAGGAGCAACTTTACTTTGCTGTATCGAGCATTGTGTTTAGCACTTGTGCAAGGACTAGAAGAGACACTTGAAGGATGTGCAAATGATGGAGCTCGTTTCAAAGCCTGGGAAAGTGCTATAGAATCATTAAGAGGCTTGATGATGATAGCTCGTACCCAGAACACTCGATCTAACTTAGTGGCCTTTGTAAAGGTATGTTGAGTTGTTTTTTTTATAAAAAGATATCTAATTATTTAAATTGTTATCTATCTCTTCTAGGACTGTGGTGTGCTTATTGCAATTGCTCAGGCCGAAAATTCACAGTGCACCAAAATCCTGATGCATGTTACTAACTAATACTACAACTACTGGAATACATGTCTTCTCTCTCTTTAGATAAATATTCAATGTCTTTATATAAACTAAATATCTTTAGTTCACATACCATCATTGATGACTCCTTGAGGCTGCCAGGTACCTGTAAACCGTGTGCCAGGCAGCGGAGAAAGGGGATAAGCGCCTTTCATTCAGTCCTCTTTCTTGGCGCCCCGCTGCGTCCCACGCTTCCGTCAACGCCCAATAGACCATCACCCACAGCTGGTGGTCGTGGCCACTGACCACCTCCTCTCATACTGCCCGAAGAACTCGGCACCCGGCCGTCGCCAATGATACACCGATGATGTGGCGGCTTCCATTCCCGATCGGAGAGAGTTCATAGGTCGCGATCGCATCCTCTATCATTCAGCTAGTGTCTGACCAGCATCCTGAGTACACAGACCGTGTACGTTCGAGGAGTTGCTTCCGCACCGGTTACACGACTGCTACACCTTTCTAATCGACTCGAAATCGGCCTAATCGCTTCGCTACTACTGCCTATGCATTGACAGTCGTACCCATTACTACCGACGCCTGTGAGTGCTCTGTGATATTGAACATTTGTCAACTCATCCTTCGTTAAAGACCATTTCTTACCCCTCGCCACGATCTCTCCTAGCAAGCGTCTTTTCTCTAGCTCCGACATCAAGTTTCTTCTCGTCACTTCCATCATCCGCTATTCTATTTTCCAGTGTTTCTCTGGTCCAAATAGATACCCCAGCTGATGCTCTCTGCTTTTGAGGGACTCCACAGTATATCATGATATAATTTTGTAATTCTGATGAGCCTTGTAATTTTATTTTTGTTTCAGTAATTGCATAATATCAATCCCAGCATTATCTAATTCCTATTCCAATTCAGTTTCTTTATTTGAGAGAGTTCTAACATTCCATGTTCCCAGTTTTGATATTTCTGATATGGGTCATTTATGTGTTTCCTTTGTCTTTGCATACATAGAAGAATCAGTCTTGAAATGAATCTTTCAGAAATTTAGCAAGGTGATGTCCCCTGGCCACGTTGCAAGCACTGCGCAGGAAAAAGAATTGAAGATATTTCATCATTCTCTGACAAGCAACTATTTTTAAAGGAATTTATCAATTGATTAACTTCAGTAGCATGTGTCTGTCTGATGGCAAAACAGATTTTGAAGTTCCAAACAATAAAGGATTACTAGTATTACTGGTTACTGTGTCCTGCTTTGAATTTAAGAAATGATAGTTAAAGGTCCTACAAATATCAGGATGATATGGTATGGCAATGGTGAAATTGATTTTCATTGAAGTCACTGATTAGGATAAGTAAATGCAATCGTTGTGTGAATGTTCAAAGTACAAGAAGCAAAATATAACAGACTTAATACTACTGTCTTTCAGTATATTCATGTTGTTGAAAGTTGACTGTTAAAAGAATACTTGATATATACTTTAACAAACTGAAATCAAGTAAGATAATTGCCGGTATGATTGGTATGATTTATTTTCCTGTTCAACAATACAGTCATATTAGTGGGGCTAAAACACAAAATCGTTATACATGTTACTTGGAATCTAAATTGACCAAATCCAAACCAGAAACTTCAGACTTCGAAGGAAGAATCATTGTGTACAAGTATTTTGTCCATATTATTGTACTTCAAACAAATGAAAGTAAGCAATTTAGTAATAACTGTGCAACTTCCCTTGAATGACATCTTTTAGAAATGTGGGTAGAGTGGGGTTGGGTTACTATATCAGTCACTAGAATTTTTGAAGCAATACTAACCACTGATAAACCAAAGTCTAAACTTTTGTAGTCATGGCCAGGTCGCTGTTCAGGATAGACAATATCATGTTCACTATGGTGATCCCAAGCATTCCTGAGAAAATACATTAGAATCTTGTTTCATGTTTCTAACTCTCTTGCCTTCACAACTTTCTCAACAGTTTTGCATTTGCCACTATTATATGTTCTCACTTTCCGAGGACTTGAAATGTCTCCTGTGATGCACCTGGCTCTAGCTCAGCCGTTTTCCTATATTTTGAAGAAAAAAAAACAAGAACAGTTCTCATTTTCATATCAGATATCCATCACCAGGTAGGGAAATGCTTGGTCATTGGTCAAGAAAAGTTGTCCCTGCTGCTTTCATTTAAATTGATTTTCACAGAACATGTGATGATGAATATGATACGGACTGTGAACTGTGAGATACACGTGTGTGAATTATGATTGTGAGTAGAATCACATCATTCATTGGCTTTAGTTTGATTGGATCCTTATTTTATTTCTTTACCATTGTCATTAATTTCTTGTTCTTTTAACTGACGTGTACTAATTTTATGAAGAACTCGGGGTATTTTATAATTTTTAACCTCTCTCTACTGTTTATAAATTAATATTCCTTGCACTCAAATTATCTTTTTTTATTATTATGTTCATTTTTAGAATGCATTGCGCCTCTTAAGGACCTTTTTGAAGAGAGGATTGCCGATGTTTATTCAACACTTTCGTTCCCGGACAAACCAAGTTACTTCTGTGTTGAGTACTTTGCAAAAATCAACACGTTTCCTTAATTCAGTTTGTTATCATTCTAAGGTAAGATACTACTTAACTCTCTTAAGTAGTTGTTTATTATTTCCCAGATATTAGTTGTGTAATATTTTCATTTACTGCCTTGATTTTTTTTGTGCATGCATGCGTGTGTCTGGATGTGTGGATGTGCCATAAGATCTACCTAGACAATGAAGTCACAAACAAGTACAATTTTTTATTAATTAATTAGATCAATGTATTGAACACCTCTTCAAATTGTTCAAACAATTTCACAAACTGCAGACTAATATTTTAACTAATTTAATTATGTAATTTGTTGAGGGTATAGTCAATAAATTTGGCCCTCGGTGTATTTTTATAGTTCATTTAATTTGTTTTGACTACATTCTTGCTTTTCTACTCAACATTTTTCCACAAAACTTTGAAAATTACTTATGAACAACAATTTGACTCTTGATTCATGGGCAAATTTAAGAGAGTTTTGTTGAAAAGTAACACTACATTTTTTTTCATGTTTTAAAGATTTTTAGTTTTAAATTGTGTTTTCACTGATAAGTGTAGCCTACATTTTATCCGTCAGCAGAGGTTGTGAAGTGAAATGACTTCTTACAAAGCTGCAACACGAGATGAATTACTTAATTTCTCATGTGCTTCTATTTAATATGATTAATTAAAATACACAGTCCTCCAACTAAAGTAGTTGATTAGTACTTCTTCTGACTTCCTAAGACTAAAAAATATTTTTATCATTTAATTATTTGTATTTTTTGCTTCATTTGTAGGCAGGTTTTAATTTTTATTTATTTATTTTTAGTTTAACATTTTACTTACCTGATAATATTTTCCATTTTACTTACTTAATTTTTCTTATAAATCAGACTTATCTTTCATGTATTTTTTCATGTAAAAATTTTTATTATTTCTCAAAATTCCTTAATTCCTTCAAATCAATTTTGAGAGTAAGAATGCGAACCATTGTGTTGTGTGTGGGGATATATCTATCACAAGTGAATAAATTCAAAGAGAAAGTAGCACTTCTTGTAGAAATCTCTCAAAAAATGTTGGAATTTTCTCTAAATTAAAGGTATTTTCAAAATTAGAAACAATAACACACAACAAATGGAATAATTCTGACTTTACCTGATCGTAAACAGTTAAGTATTTTGAGTGCTGGTTCAATACAAACATACATTATCCCCAACTGATCACATTGCTTTTCTTAGCATTTGCACACTCAACGAGTTAAAAGGCAGGTTATCAATGTCATTTGGTCTGGAGTCCATGTGTTAATTTGCTTAATGTTGCTGTTTTTGCAGTGGGAACAAAATCTCAACACATTTAGCGTTGTACCTGTAGTTCAAAGAAATACCTTTTCAGGCGAGTGAAAAAAACAGAAGGAATGCAGAACGAAAACGCACTGGGAATAAGAGCAGAATGCATTAGTTCAGAATTTTAAAATTAATTGTTATTTGACAAGTGGTACATTAACTGTTCATATTGATTTCAGTCTACAAAGGATGCTACTCTAACAAGTCTGGTGCCAGCTTTACGATTTGTTCTTGAGCAAATAGTTGTGTCTGTTCGCACAATGCTTGCCAAAAATGATTGCCGTGATGCCTTTTGGATAGGTATTTTGAAAAACAGAAACCTGAAAGGAGAGGAAGTTCTTTCTCAGGTGAGTTATTGTTGGTTAAGTGTGTTGTATGCCTCAAATGGACTATTTGCTGACCTGTACTGCAATGTAGGAAAGTGAACCAGCAGCTGAAGAAGAACAGGAAGAACCAGAGCTACCTTCAGATGATGATTCTGATGTAGATGTTGATTTGGCTAATCCTGCTGAAAATGAAGATGATGAAAATGATGCTACTTCTTCTATTAGTGAAGTTTTTTGAACATTTAAAGTTTGTATTTAATATTTTTTTTTTTTTTTATGAATACATTTATTTCAGTTGATTGTTGAATTCACAGATTTAATTGTTTCACTTACTCAGCATTACTTTGTACAGAGAGATATAATAAAAATGAAATGAAAAATATATTTTAAGTGTATTTTTTGTTTGTTGTTTTGTAGCGTATTTCTTGTTATAATGAATAATCTAAAGTTATTGATTGAACCAACACTGATGTATTTATTGGTCACGGAGAGTTATTGAGAAATGGGTGCTCTGCCATTGTGGATTCTTTGGGTCAATTGGGTCCTGCATTGACCATTCACTGAAGTCTGCTCTGTCATTGGCATCCACAGTAATGATAGTATGAGCCCTGTGAAGAGAAGTTATTTCAAATTATTTTTAATTGAAAATCCATTTAGGATGGAGTTTTATTATTCTGTAATATTCTTAAAGTTGTATTTTGGTTTTACTATTAAGAAAAAAAATTATTTTGGGCAAAAATAAAATTGCAGCCAGCAAGAGGATTTTCTCTCTTCCTAACTTTAATGTTCCTCAAAAAGTAGATTTTATTTCCCCTTCTGAAATAGTTTCAGTCATTATAAAATTTAAAACCCGTAAATCTCCAAGAATTAACTTAATTAATAATACCAAACAATCAAATCTTTTGGCAACAGAACAATTGCTGCTTTTACCTCCCTTTTAAATTCAGGCTTAAGAGTTAATTACTTCCCATCTAACTGGAAAATAGCCATTATACTTCCCATTTGTAAACCCCAAAAATACCCAGGAAATCCCACAAATTATTGACCAATTAATTTACTTTCTTTCTAAAATCTTTGAAACTTATTTTACATAGATTAACACAATTTGGATTTATACACAAACGTGAAACAACTCATCAAGTTTTAAGAATAACAAAAAAATTGAACTTTCTTTCCATGTAAAACAACATACTATTGCAATTCTCTTAGATATTGAAAAGGCCTTTGACAAAGTTTGGCATAATGGTCTCATTTATAAACTACATCAAATTTGGACTCCGACATACCTGTTTTAAATAATCCAAAAGTAATCGTAAATTCTGTGTTTAAATTAATCATACCTTTTCACAATTATTTTCAATATCTGTTAGTGTGCTTAAAGAATCCTATCTCTCTCGCCTTCATTTTAATAGTATCTATCTTTACATTCCCACATTCATCTACTCAGATTTAGCCCTCTGTTGATACAGCTCTCTTCATCAGTAATAAAAATATATCAACTGTCAGAGATAGATTACAATCCAACCTTCTACTTTATACATCTTGGGCTACAAATTGCCAAATAAAAATGAATATGGCAAAATATCAAACCAAAATTTTTACACTTTGCAAACCTGACATTCTATCTGAACGTCAATCAAAACATTCATGGAATTTAATAATAAAAATATTATTCATAAAACATATTAAAATACATAAACTTCATTCTATTATTAACTATAAATCTCTTCATATACATTCTGCCAAACTAATATGTATTACAAATATTCATCCCACTAATATATCCTTGTTCCGTCTGGTCGAGTGCAGCCGAATCTCACATTAATAAAATTCAGAAACTCCAAAACAAATTCATCTATAAAATTCATGCTCCTTGGTACATTCGTAACACACAATGAACTAAAAATTGATACTATTTACACTTTAATAAATTATCACAGCCAGAAATTTTTCAACTCCTTAGAGGATTTACAACAAATGCATACTTTTAATTTAGGTGTAACATATCAATTTCCTCAATGAATACTTTCAAGATTTCCAAAAAGATAAATCCCATCCCCCATAAACCACATATTTATTTCCTTCCTCCCACATTCAACAAAAAATCCTTAAAATATCTAGTTACAAATTTTTAGTATAATAAAATGTATCTGTTTAACGTAATATTGTCAATAATTCCTATCACAGGTTCCCTGTGAGATCCAAATCTTCAGTGATGTATGTCAATTTGTAATGTCAAAAACCCTGAGACATTTTTGTCGAACAGGTAGAAATATTTTTTTAAAAAAAGTTAACTGTGGCTACTAGTTTTCTTCGAGCGTTGCACCGTGGAAGAAAAACGCGGTGGTAAGATTTTTAATTGCAGAGGGAGTCCAAGATTCTGAAATTCACGCCAAGCTGCTGAAAGTATTACCCGCGTACGTTTTCTTGAGCCCTCGCTTCCCTAGTTGCAAGAGGAGAGAGGAGTTGGGTTACTTTGACAAAAGTAATTTTATATCAAATTTGTAGTTCGTTTCTCGTTGAAAAGTAGTTTCTATTAGGCCTGCAACAGACTACTACTCGCGCAACTTTTCTTGAACGATAGATTGAAGAAATGCGGGCGGAGTGGGGGTATTAGTTACAAAGTTGGCCCTTAGAGTATTTACAGGAAGACCAATCTGTGGAAAATCAAAGTCAAATCTGCTACGTGTGCGGCCAAGTCATCGCTGTGGATAGGCAACAGCAGGGACTCAAGATAGGAATTTTAGGTGCCTTCCTTGAAGGACCTGGATCTGCCTCAGCCATTTCTTTAGTTAATGGTAATAAAGCTGAACAGAAGTTCTCGACAATAAAAGCAACTCGCTTTGACTAGCTTCTGTTTCACGCCAACAAAGTTTTAATGCTTGGAATGTTGTCATCCTTGCTCGCTGCGAGCTTTTGCCTTCAACTGTTTATTGCTCAAGGGAGGGGGAAGCAAGGTCATCGTTCAAGAAAAGTTGCGCGAGTAGTACACCGAGGAGTGCTTTGAGAGAAATGTGCAACGTGAAATGTGGAAAATCGAAACAAAGGATACTTATCGACCCTCACACACCATTAATTTTTTTCATAGAAAGAGTTTTCTCGTTCGCCTCTGCAGAGGCGAAAGAGTTCCTCGCTCCAGTCGGTCAGCGAGCGAGTTTTCTCGGACACGTTTCTACTTCATTTTTATATTTCGGCCTTCGCTACAGCAGGAAAACACTAAACAGTGAATAGAACTGAGTGAGGTTATAATATTTAGCAGTAAAAGACGTGATAAATAACCAGTTTTTAATTGTTTACTTCAATTTTCTCTTTAAACGGGAATGAACAAGAAAAAACTTGTATGAAAGATATTCTTACTTGAATGAATTTCATTCATAATGAACAATTCAAAATAAAAATTTGAAGCAAGAAACTTGAAGGGGTATTTTGAAATAATTTAATTAATTCATTATTTTCTTAATTTGTATTTATTATTTATGAATGAATTTATTAATTGTGAATTTCATTCTGAATTAGTTGATCGTTCACAATTTATTCATAATTCAACTAGTAAATACAGTAAAACATGGCGGAATTACGGAGCTCAAGACAATATGCACAGATTGCACTCCTCCCTTAAAAGTCACCTACGTTCCCGTATTTTAAATTAAATAGTGATTTGCATGCAATGCAGTAATGTATTTCTATTTAGGTAATTCGAACTAGTTAAACAGATGGTTTACGATTATGGCAGCATAACAAGGATTTCACGGGTTAAAGTTACACAAGAGCTTTTAATAAAACAAGAAACGGGACTCGCAGGTGATCTCATAGCTAACTGCTGTCCCACTCGGCTTGTAGCGCACAAAGGCATTTCAAGACATCGAATAACCTATTTGTAGTGTGTGGATGCAGCCTCGCCGGCCTCTTTCCACATTTCTCGTCGCACATTTCTGGCAACGCATCTCTCGGTGTAGTCTGTTGCGGGCCGGAGGCGAACATTTCTGCTTATCAAATTTTGTCTACAGCGCTCGTTGCTGTCATTTATTCTTAATTCAAATAACGTTTTTTGATTTATTTTTTTATTTGGTGCGTCTGCAATTCGACACAACGTGTATCCGAGCCCCTTAAAGGGCTTTGAGCGCTTTTGCGCTAGGGAGTAATCCTCCATTAACATTTGGCGCTGGGGAGAAATCCTTCATCAACTATTTTAGTTTGACGTGTCACATCACGTCGCAGTCAGTTGTCAAGAGGACCGCCACGTACCATCTCCGCGTACGCGCCTCCTGCTACGCGCTCCTACGTCACACCAGCGGCCAAAATTGGGGAGGAATAAGGATTGGGGTGGGGTTTAGGACACTTCAGAGGGGTTGGACTAAGGCTCTATAGTCTTTTTAGAACTCTAGTTGGACTAGCCCCTGGACGTTGAGAAAAGAGTGGGGGTACGCATTCCAGGGGTCAAGAAAACGTGCGCGTATAATACGGCGATAATTGTTTGAACTTGGGTCTCGGGAGAGTAATATACGTAGCCACGAATGTAAACGAAGATAGCAGAACAGGCCAGCAAGGCGATCGGACTTCCATGGGGTGAAGCGTTAATTCAACATTTGTGAGAAATTTAATTTTTATTTTATTTTACGGAGGACGTTAACGTTGTTAACCAAACAGGAGGAAAGAAAATGGAGGGTTTCATGCAACACATAAAGAGCATATACACCCAAATTATTTTTAAGGTGAGTATTCGAATAAAATGCGTTGGACAGACTCAAGGATGTTTTAGATTAACCCAAGGGCCGAAAGCCCGAGCCTCGTCCTCAACTTGGGCACGCGTAACGAAACATCACAATTCCGCGGGAAAACTTCTGATTCGAGGAAGGAATTTCATATTCAAACTCCAAACCAATGTAAATTACATGTCTCGAGAAAACTCGCGCTCTCCGGTCGTTCGACTCCGCTCGGCTGTCTTCACATATCGTTCGTGGCTCCGCAGTTTGCTCTTCCGAGACACAAGTATTGTTTGAACCGTTCGAACATGGATGAATAGTACAGTGGGTATACAGTACAAGAGGATCAATTTGAAAGTGGCCGTGTAAGCGAGTCTGACGAGCAATGAAGTGGAAGACCGGTCGAAGTTGCATTTTTATGCCTCGAATCTCGCATTGACACGTTAATTCGAGACAATAGGCTTATTGTTGTTGAACTGATAGCTGAAATGCACACGAGTGTTGGAATTGTCCATAACATCATCAGAAAAATCTATAGTACAAGAAAACCTGTGTGAGATGGGTTCCAAGTCAACTTACGAACACTTACAAAGAAATGAGACTTCAAATCAGTAAACAAGTGAAAGAACATTGTTTTATTGAAAAAAAGAAGCATTTTTCAGAGTAACATGCTAGTACCATTGAAATATTTTACAACCGATCCGGATGGCCGAGCTCGTCAAGGCGTGTTCGGATTGAGCGCTTCGGGTCAAAAGCAACCGGGTTCGAATCCCAGGCAGGGATTTTAATTTGATGTTGCAGAAAACTATTGAGGATTCGAGGAACTTTATTGAAAATCATTTGAAGCACTTCTACTCACAAATACAGACAATACATATTAGTAAACCGGACGTGTCTGTACATACTTTTCCAATTTGCAACTTTTAAAAATATTTTCAACTGCTATTCGATTTTTAAGATGTCACGTCAAATCAATTGTCTTTCTGTGCAACTGTGTGAACCAATTTAAGAAAAACTAATGAATCTATCGACATGAAATTTAAATACAGTATACACACTACCCACCGACTTAGACTCCTTAACCGCTGACCGCGAGAGGTGGCTCAGGGTATCAACTAATCTCTTTGTAGTGCCACTGACCTGGAGGTCCTAGGTTCGTGTCCTGACAATGGCATTATTTTCGACATTAGCCAGATAGCTAGATGAGTACTGTCGCTGTGTGGAGGAGAACTCTAGGCTGCTTAGTTCGGTAGCTTTCCGTAGTTCCTCTGATCAACACCAGTCGAATGCCGGATCAGTACCCTACCAAACGGGCCACGCACCGCGCGCGATCTTTTCGTCCCATTCCTTGCCCTATCCTACCCTTTACTTACACTTATAAGCACCACACATGCTGGGAGAGCGGTTGTGAGCTTAGAGCGTGTCCCGGCTGGAGCGATACCTTTCTGGTGGGAGGTACCTGGTTGGGTAAACCCCGCTAGTCACCGTAGGTCGGCACCGGCTTTATCCATCCAGGAGGGGAAGATCACGGCTACCTCCCTAGCAAAACGTGTATTACACTTACGGGACTAATGACCTTAGCAGTCGACGCGCCCGGAATCATTATCAATCAATCATCAACCTAACAGCTATCAGTCCGTCTGTGGACAACTGTAGCGCCTAAACCGATCAACCTATTACCTACAAAATTGATATTCCCTGATTGATTTGAACGGACTAGAAGCTTTGGGAGTATCTAACCAATATTTTACCGGGAGACATAGCTCAGGGCATCAACTGATGTCACTGCAGTCCCTCTGACCGGGAGGTCCTAGGTTCGAGTCCCGACGGCAGGATTTTCGACATTAGCTTATCAGCTAGATCGAATTAAGTCGCTGTCTGGAGGAGAGTTCTAGCGACCGGCTGCTTTGATGGGTAGTTTTCCGTGGTTTCTTCGATCAACACCAAGAGAATGCCGGAGCAGTACCCTAACAAACGGACCGCGCGCGAACTTCCCTACCTCTTCTTTGTTCTATCCTAACCCTTCACACACGCACACACTAACATGCACTACACTACCACACATGCCGGGAGACCGGTTGGGGACTTAGAACTTGTCCCGGCTGGAGCGCTGCCCCGCTGGTGGGAGATACCTGGTTGGGGAAAATCCCACCAGTCGGCGCCGGATCTCGCCATCCAGTAGGGGAAGATTACTGCCACCTCCTAATGAAAACATGCCCTACACTTCCGGGAATAATTACCTCATTAGTTAACGCGCCCGGAATCATCAATCAATTAAAAACGGCTTCAAATTTTTAAATGAAAATCGCTATTTGGGACGAGGTTTTACTCTTCTTTAATATTCTTGAAGTAGTATTTCGATTCTACTATTAGGAAACCGAAAAGTTGAGAAAATGTCAAACAAATGTATTTCGGGCGACGATAGATGGCAGCTAGCAAGAGGATTGGGCAAGTCTGTAAAGCCAGTCCACACCAAGGAAATTAGAAAATTTTACTACAAGAAAGTCTGTGCCATTCTGTGACACCACTAGTGATTTTGTATGTTACTATTTTGTGTATGTTTATATTATTCTAGGAAATATAGGGAATACATGACCGCGATCTATAGATGTGTAATATGTGACATTATGTCGTAGATGTGGATGGAAGACTTTTTGCTTCTGATGACGTTAAACAAGATGACACAAGTATCATATATTGCGCCTTACAGGCAGATGGTAAATCTGTATGTTGCGATGTAGAACCAAATGGCTTGTTTCGAAAATCTGCTGCCTAAATCCAAAACATGGGTTAGTGCATCATGTAGTGAGTACTTAACGTATATTTTAACAAAATTACAAATAATATTAATATTATTTGTAACATTGCTCCATTTTTTATAAACTCATTCTTTTTAGTTAAAATCTTAATTCATTCAACATATTACAATAGGTTATAATATTATTTACAATTTTGTTTTTCATTATTTATCTTCTCTAATAACCATAAAACCGAAAAACTACGAAAATTAATAAAACAAAACCTAATATTAAGAACATTAATAAGAAACTATTAAATTACTTTTCTATTTATATTGAACTGTCGGGTACAAATTATAAGATAAAGGGTTGATTCTGGGAAACTGTAGAGATTTACAGGTTTACAATTTGTATTTAGCCCTTTTCATGATCTGCATCAGAACATGAGGTATTCTAAAAAAATCTATTTTTTCCTTTCAGAACATGAGATATTTAAAAAAACGAAGAAAAAAGTTGTTTTTCTATTTTCCCTTTTTTGTTGATTGTACGGGTCAAAATAGGATGTAAATGCCTGAAAAAATCTCAAAACATCTTTATTAACTGTAGAAAATTGCAAGGAAAATTTAAATCAACATTCATAGGCCTAATGTGGTTAAAAATTTTAAACTTATTTAATAGCGTTTTCCATTCGCCGCACTGGTGCGCACTCAGGGCAGCTTTCGTGTTCCATTCGACCCCTAGGGCGCCCCAGTGCAAAGAATGTTCCATTCGCACATCGACACGGAACCAGGGCGCACTCGGGGCGCCCTAAACTGTACTGACGATCGCGCCAGTGCAGTCCAGTGCACCGGGCCATTGTGAGGTTAGGTACGGAAGTTATCCAGGCAGATATAGATTCGTGGTGAAATTGTGAAAGCAATTGAGGATCTTCTGTCACGCAGGGATACTTCGAATGATGGAGTATATTATGTTTTGCAAGAAATGTCTTGAAATAATTTTTGTGATTTACACGAAGTTCGGAAAATCAGATTATTTTTTCTGAAAATTTCACATTGAATAACTTCATGTTAACAAATCCAGTACTATTTAGAAACTAAAGTGTTTTAGGTACGTCTCAATTTCGCTAATAAAGTGAAAATAAAAATAGTGACCCTTACAAAATCATTCAAATATATATGCCAAGAAATGTTTCTCGCACGCCCATACATATACCAGCAGAAATGCTCATGTTAATATTTTTATTGTTTTCAGTAATCAAACAATTCTGCAGAAGCCTTTCGGTTCAAAATCTTGTGTACTATATCGATCCCTGGCAAATCTCAAAAAAATGAAATTTCGACTCATACGCATTTGAAGTTTTCGTAGTTTTTAAATAAAGAAAGCATACGTTAATAATTTATGAAGTAAGAATTACCAAAAGACTTCATAAAGATTATAACAACGATCATAATTCAAAATTATTATTTTTCGAGTTCCATCTGTGTGACTGACCAAGAACAGGTGTGTATAATTTCACTGCGTAGCGCACAAGCACTGACTCAGTTCCGGAATCCGTTTCATTCGTAGCTGCCCTTCACGCGTGTGGGGCAGCATTGTTGCGGAGCGATGACGTTTTTGCCCTGCACTAGGGCTTTCACCCTGCACGAATGGAAAACGCTAAGAAGCTAAAGAACACGATTTTGTCATTAGTATGACGTACTCAGTTTAAATTGATTTAAATCCGACAAACAACTTTTTTTACACCTCGATTACGATTTTCAACATAAAAAAATTCGAAATTTCATAAAAAAACGAAGGAAAAAAGTTGTTTTTCTATTTTTCCCTTTTTTGTCGATTGTAATGGTAATGATTGTAATTGGGTAAGATATAAATATAAAATAAGATATAAATGCCTGGAAAAAATTCTCAAAACATGACTTCTTCGCTGTCCGGGTGACGCCGCGTAGTGGATTGAGAGGCCGACGTTTCGCCTGACATGTCGCAGGCTTCATCAGGGCCTTGACATCGCGATGTTGTGCGTCGGGTATTAAATATTGTCCGGCCTGGGCGGCCGGGTGGGGTGGGTGCGCCGTGATTGGCGGAGGGGTCGCTCTGATTGGCTGGCGGTCTGTGCCAACCCGCACCTCGCGCCGGGCGTCCTCGAGGTCGGACGGCGTGTGGCAGCTCCCTCGCAGTCGCGGATTGGCGGGAGCAACGATTTCCAGGCCGGGTTAAGGTTGAGCCCGGCGTCCGCGTTGATGTTATGCGGCCGTCTATTGATATCTAAAGCTTCTTTGAAGCGCCTGGGCCAGTACAGTTCAGTTCTGATGTCTCCGGCTCTGTGACGTCATGCCATTTCACTGTGTCAGTCGCAGAGCGAAGGAGAGGGGGTAGAGTGGGGATGCAGAAAGGAAGCGACGGTACGGAGTGTGGGAAGATGTGGACACTACTATTGAGTTAAAGACATTGACCTTACATAATCATTGTCCACTGATGAACTATCGCTATTTTCAGTGTCTTCACACTCGATATCCGAGTCCATATTTATAACAATACTGTCTATAATATCTGGCACTGGACCGTCCCTCCCCCAGTATTCATTTTCAAGTTTCATGACAAGAGCGCAGTAACCCTTCCAGTCTTCAATAGTGACTTTAATGATAGCCCAGTTTGTAAGCTCTAAGGACTTCTTTGCTTTCCTTTATAAGTCTCTTAATTTTTGCCCATGCCATTTCAATGGGATTCAGAAGGTGGATAACAGAATGACCGCTACTGGCAAACAGCTCATCAATTTTGTATGTCTTGTTCTGAGGTTTTAGTTGTAGAACTAGTTGGTATAATTCAGGCTTCCTCAGGTTTTCATTAGCATGCATTCCTTTTGCATTCAACCATTGAATCATGTCGCGCATTAAAATGCATATGCAGTTGGGGTTTTATTAGCTAACACAATGATATGGAGCATTATCAAGAACAGTTACTGCCTTAGAAGGCAGTTATTGTAATAATGTTTCTCTCACCCAATTTTCAAAATTTTCTTGATTCATCTGACCATGGTAGTCGCCTGATGCAGAATCGACCTTCACTATAAATTGTCAAATTCGATTTCCGCTTCGCCATTTCGCAACTAACATTCGCGCACTCTGAATCAAAACTGAGCTGATGTTTGCGAAACCAATGCATTGACCAAGCACGTGCTGGCCCTTGCCTACAGCCCATGTGTGACTCACGGACGTCTGTCAAACAAATCCTAC
The DNA here is from genome assembly GCA_011170035.1 of Teleogryllus occipitalis. NCBI lineage: Eukaryota > Metazoa > Arthropoda > Insecta > Orthoptera > Gryllidae > Teleogryllus > Teleogryllus occipitalis. The sequence continues at coordinate 138,308 of BLKR01002863.1, forward strand.
AGCCCATTACCTTATCGCGCTCCCTTCACCCCGCGGAGAAACTTAGACCCCTCTCACAGGGCCGGAGAACTCGGAACCGAACTGTACCTATTTTCTTTATGCAGGAGCCGAGACTTGTCGAACTCGATGGCATGTCCCGAAACCTCCGAGTGGTGTGCTATAGCGGAACGGTTGGTGTTCTTATTGTAATGGGAGATGTGCTCCCTAAGGTGTTCCGACACAGTGCGCCCGGTCTCACTGATGTACGTCCTGCCACAGCTGCAGGGAACTTCGTAGACACCAGCCGACTGGAGAGGTGGTGACGCGTCTTTGATGCGTACCAGGGCGTTGTGCAGCTTGTCAGGAGCTGTGTAAACCGTCCGGATGTTGATTTTCCGAAGCAGTTTTCCCAACCGGTCGGTGACACCGCGGACGTAAGGAAGCACGGCTAATTTTATTCTCCCACTCTCCTCTGTGTCCGTAGTAGCCTGTTGATCTTCAGTGCTGCCGCCGTCTTCGGTGACACCACGCCCGTCTAGGATGCCACGACCTTCGGGGTTGCCGCAATCCTCGGAGTGGCCCGTAGCACAGGTCAGCGCACGTCTGATCGCAGTTCGGGAATAGCCGTTGGCCCTGAACGTATGTTCGAGTTTTCGGAGTTCATCAGGCAGCGAGCGAGCGCTCGTCGCACACCTTGATAGCTTGTGTGGTTAACGTCTTTAATACGCCTAATTTTGTAGATGGATGGTGATGCGACTCTGCGTGGAGGTATCTGTCCGTGTGAGTCGGCTTTCGGTAGACAGTGTCCCAAGGTGCCATCTTCGCGCTGACTGACAAGAACGTCCAAGAAAGGCAGACAGTTGTTTTCTTCGGTCTCCATGGTGAACTTTATGGTGACATAAAGTTCACCACAAAACATGGAATTTGGCTCTACCACGTGTTAGTGGGAGTGATATACTGTATATAGGAACAGGATTTATCCACTTTTTCGTTACTATTGCCTGACAATAGGAGTTTTTCCGTCGAAAAATCGGCGTTTTCCAGCGCACGATTACAATAATTCTCTTCTTACATTCATGAGAGTGAGAAAGTAGAAATTAGAGCGCTTTTTGAGAAAATGTTTTTCTTTATAATTTCCATTAATTTCTATCGGAAATAATGTAAAAAACTAGTCGTTTTTGACAATGACTTTCATAAGAACTGATTTTTCAGAACAGACTTTTTATTTATTTATTTAGTCAAAAACAGTCAAAAACTGTATGTGACGTATGGGGGAGAAAATCATCTGCGCACGCTTTCTTGAGTTTCAGAATCCCTTCCCAACTATTTAACTATTAATAGTTGAAAGATGAAATAATAATAATAATAATAATAATAATAATAATAATAATAATAATAATAATAATAATAATAAATTTTAAAAAGCGAGAGATTAACATTTTAAAAACTAAATATTTTCGTTGCCGAATTACAGAAAACTTATTTGTAACGGTAAACGAACGAACAGATTTGATTTTTCTGTATTGCTAACAAATAGAAACTCACCCTAAGCTCTACTACCACTGCAAGCAAAAGGAAAGGTCAATAAAACGTGCGCATAGTGAAGCTACATTTACGTCCAGAAGCAAATCAAGGGTCCATCTCAGCATTTGCTCAATGGATCAGGGAAACTGGACAAAAACCCGATCGAGATGGGGGCTTTCTTTAAGGCAAATATCTCTATCTTCAATTTTGTAGTTTTGAAACGTTAACTTTTTGTAGCGTTAAAAAGTGGATGAATCTTGTCCTTATATACAGTAAATTACTTCCTCTCAACACATTGTATGTACAAGTCAGAATCCTTGTTTTGTGGGCTCCTGATACCGAAAAATAGATAAAGGCAAAACATTTGTTTGTCCGTCCCTCCAATCTACCGTCCGTCTGCAGTCAACGCTAAACCATTCAGCCGATTTTCTTCAAATCCTATATTCCGCAATTTATGTGAAATTTGAAACATATTTTGGGGGTACTTTACATGAAGCCCCACGGACATTTAAAATATTTTCACCGAATTTTTTGATTAAATTTTGTTGTTAGATAGAATAATGGACGCTTAAGTGCAGGTCTAATTTTTGTTGAAATTTGTGATTTTTGTAAATTGTAAAAATTGAAATTGTTTTCGGCGTCGTTTTATAACTCAAATATTGAAGATTGAAAGTTTTTCTTTAATGAAAATTGTGACTTAAAGACAGATCTTGAAATAAAGTCATGTTCAATTTTTCGAAAGTATAAGCAGTTTTCGTGCAATTTTGCGCGAAATATTGGAAATTTTTAAAAAAATTAACAAATTTCTCAAAAACCGTTCCTTTTTTTCCTTTTAAGTTTATCCTCATTTATAATAAGGGATGGTAAAAAGTATGGTGCTAGTACCATTTTCGTCTAACTTTTCCTTTTTTCAGAAATTGCAAAACTTTAATGTTTCAAAACTACAAAATTGAAGACAGGTATTTTGCCTCAGACAGTCTGTTGTGAAAAATCAGCTCTTTAAAATAGTTCTTGTATGATTTTTTTGAAGGGGGGGGGAAACCAACAACAAATCAACCGAGTTGTTTTCACATAATTTGGGCTTGAAATTTTGTGCAATTTCTAAAACAAAATATTTTCTCAAAAACCACTCCAATTTTTAAAAAAATTCTCAAGAACCACTCCAATTTTAAAAAATATTTCTTCCAGTGATGGTAGAATGGACACCTAAAAGGATGGCAGAAGTCTCAGTTTCGTTGAACTCTCCGTGTTTTCGAAAATTGCACAAACTTAATGTTTGGAAGACACAAAATGGAAGATGGAGATTCTTTTTTTAAACAAAATCTGTTCAAAAACTCGTTAATAATGGTCAGGTACATTTATTTTAAAAAAAACTAGTCGTTTTTGCGAAATTTCTGTTTGAAATTAATGAAATATATACAATGTCCCACCAACTAAGGGCCATGAGAAAAATCCTCGGAAAACGGGAATGGATCCAAAGAATATGAAAAAAATTCATTTAATTTTAATTATAATTTACTATTGAAAATTCCAATATTAATTTGATTTGTTCTCTATTTTACAATTTGTATTCTCAATGTATTGATGTATTCTCTTTCAAGCAATCTGTAAAACTTAATTGTAATTATCCTGATTAGGTTTCTTCTCTTAAAAATACGATTTAAATGTAACATAAAAGAAAAATTGAAAAAATTGAGTACCATAATTTTGTACAAACTTTTATTCCATTAATTTTATATTACCACTGTAGGCTGCATTGGGCAACAATACAGAGCATGGAGGATATTTCAGAAGTTTATTGTTGAATGGCGACATGATGGGAAAGATATCATAATTCAGTTTTATTTACTTAATGTTAGTGATACAATGTTCTCTACATTCAATAAAATGGTGTATTCAACTTTATTAAAGTTGGGAAGAATGTATTCAAAAATTTGTATTAGGTAATGATATCGTTGTGTCGATTGAATAATGCAATATGTTGGATGAGCTTTAGTTCTAGATGTTCAATTAATATGTGAAATTATCCTTGTTTACTTATATGTTGTGCTGGAAAAAATGCAAGCAGTTACAAATAATGCAAGAAAGTGTGTGCTGTTGCAGCTCCTCTAGTTTGAAAACATTCTCTGATTATTGTTCCAACTTTTAAGATCAAAATGTTTTGTTTTTTTTGTATACACTCAATGATTGTGAATACCTAATTAACTCATGAAACATCACATACCCAACATTATTTTTCATGTGTAATGAATTAAATAAACACAAAATTTCGTACCTGAACATTAACTGATTGCCTTTAAAACAAAATTTAAAAAAAATTCTCATTAGGAGAGCAATTGCTTACTCTTCCCCTACCCACAATCTACCACTGACTCTAAGGATGAATTAAAATTACATTAGTGAGATATTTTATAGACTTTCAGAAACATTGAATTCACTTTGTTGGAGTTCCTCAGCAATCTCAATGTATTTATGAACATTTGAAAGAGTGTTCACTTAAATTCTACTTTAAAATATGGGAAAGAGATAGGAGTTGCTTTTATGAAATCGTGTAGGTTACACAACTCTTCTCTTATCTTGAAGGTCAAGTGTACAAAATTTCATTAAGGTCAGAATAAAACTGTATCTTTGTATTTTAAAACATTCTTCTTTATATAAAAGAAAATAATGATCTGTAAGGGAAGGAAAATTATGCCCAACATAATACTTGGTTGGACCATTCCAGACTGAGGGAAAGAAATTATAATGGGATTTCGTAAATAAGTTAAATAGTAACCATTGTATGAAATTATACAAAGACAAGTTATTTGGAAATCATTGACAGTCACTTCAATATTTTTTCTAGAAAGGCTAATTATAATTTGTTATTTATGGATTAATTTATTGATATTAGTATTTTATTTGTACATTAATTATGTTCAAAATAAATATTTTAAAACTTAGTTTAATTATTTGGTGACTATACAAGTAATGTTCACCAAAAAGAAATATTATAATTAAGATAATGTCAGCTTTCAAAATTTGCAAGATAAGAGGTCCTTTTCAAGGCTGTCCTAAAGTTTCTCTCATGTTACATTGCTGAGTGAAGTCATATATTGTTTAAATTCATGGTGCTATTTTCAGTATTGGGATATAACATTGATATAAGGTCCAATAAGTTTTTCTTTTCAGTATTGTTTTTAAGATTTTTTCCTGATATGAAATAAGAAGTGAAGTTCTTTACCTTGTGCCATAACCTCTCTCAGGAACATTTACGTAGACAGAACTGTAAGGCTTTAGATATTCAGTTGAAACTGCTGGAGCAAAATTGGCCATAACTGAATCAGGGAAGTGACTGCAAAGAAGAGTTGCTGTAACTATTTGCTTTTCACAGTAATTTAATGCTTTTTTTAATTAGATATAATGACTCACCTTGTCTCTTCTTTTAGAAACTTCAGTAATTCATTGTGAAGTGACTTTTTTTCATCTGTATATCCATACTGGGATATTACTTCTTTAAATTGTTCAATTCCTGCTGAAACTTTGGCAAAAGGAGTGTCTATAAAACTGTTGCTAATGCCTAGGTATTCATCAGAGAGACACTCTGGCTTTGGTGCTTCTCCGGCATTACAGTATTTATGCACATTGATGCTTTCAGGGCTGTAAGTTTGAGGAATTATTTTTTATTGTATGAAGACTACAAGATAATTAAATATAAAAAATTAAGATTTGAAATTCAGATCAATTGTCATTGACATTAGAAAAAGGAAATTTTACATGATGAAGAAGGTTGATGAGCTTAGTAAAATAATGCATTAAGAGAAAGAAAAATGAGTATCCAAATCTGCATAAAAATGGTTATTCAAATTTATTTTGTTTTCTGTACTTCAATAATTCATATCCTCTTATTAATATTATATTGCCTTTTGCCGATTCACATTTTCAACCATGTCTAATTGTTTACTGAAAAACAAAGGATCATTATCTTCAATTGCTATAAAGGATCCAAAATGAGAAACAAACAAATGTTTGCAGAAATAATTGATATGGGAGTATGAAAGCCATCCAAGCTCACAAGAAGAAGATCAACTACAAGAAAAGGGATAAGGAAAACACTTTTTCATTATACACTTAGGTATTCTTTTTGATTTTTGAAATCCATACTCCTCTTCTCAACTTGACTGCAGGCCTTTATGCAAGTTAAGAGATCCATCACATATCCTTTTTCTTCCACTCAATTTTCGAAATTATACTCAAAGCTAAATCTATATTACAGCAATGGCTTTTTGGTTTTATATTTATGTAGTAGTGTTATTTTGTGACAGATTTTGGTCAAAGATTCTTACTCTATCTCTATGGTGAGGAAATTGAAAGGACGATATTGATGACTGTTCTTCGCAATTGTACTGAGATATGTTGCTCCACATTGTTTGCTTTTCACAAACTCTGACACAAGACTTCCACGACCAAGTAATTCTTGTGGATGTTCACCAATGTGCATGATATTTAGAAGAGCAGCTATTCGGCCTCGAGTTGAGAGAGCCAACCAAGAACCACCTTCTTTTCCAGGTTCTAAATCTCTGCCTATGTAAATTATAAAAATAAAAATGAAAATTGCCAACAAAACTTCAGATAATAATAATAATAATAATAATAATAATAATAATAATAATGATATGATATGATATGATATATATATATATATATATATATATATATATATATATATATATATATATATATATATATATATATATCATTATTGTTTTATATATTTTATAATTCCTTTTATTTGAACTTACCACCAATGACTGTTCTATCTTCTTCCCAGTAATGTGCAGATTTAGCTGGTCGTTTGTAGACTTCATCTCGGTTTGCAGCTAATATCAGACGAAACTTACCAGCTGAAGGCTTTGGATTTATGTAAAGGAATAAAATACACATGCCCGGAGCAAAACCTAGAGGAACCAATGAAAATTAAGAGTAGACATAAGGATAGATTAAAATGTAAGGATAGAATTGTATGTCCTCTTAAATTTAAATGCACCATTTAGAAATAAAAAATTGTTAATAAGTTCCAGTTTTATTTCAGGGATACTCATTTTAGACAAAGATGCCTTTCAAATCACAATAATCTAAAAGTGAGTGGCTCCAGAAAAAAACTTGTAATGTTAACTGATTTATAGCATTGAAGTATAGAATATATATAGTTTTAAAATACGAATGATTCATCTAAGGAGTATTGTATGAAGTAGTCTAAATTGCATTTTTATGAATGTGTTAATGTGATTTCCATTCAATTTGAACTTCCAACTCTGCAACTTGAACAATGAAAAAGCGGTTTGTGATGCATTTTTAATGTAAAAAAGTCATTTCATTGCAACTTTAAGGGCCACTTATCTTTCTTGCTGCCCAAGGATAATTTTTTAAAATAGGAATATGTGCAGAAACTCTAAGCTACTCGTAAAAGTAACAAAATGTAAACGAACGTTATAGAACCAAATATGTTAAATTGGAAGAGGAATGAAATAGGCCTTTGCATAATGAAAATCCATTAAAATGGCTAATAAATGTTGGGAAAGATATTAGTTCAAAACTTAGGCTATTGGGCAACGAGGTGGATAAAGCTTTTTTCTTTCTTTTTTCTTCTTCTTCTCCTTCTTCTCCACCTCCTTCTTCTCCTCCTCCTTCTTCTCCTCCTCCTTTTCCTCCTCCTCCTCTTCTTTTTCTTCTTCTTTTTCTTCTTCTTTTTCTTCTTCTTTTTCTTCTTCTTTTTCTTCTTCTTTTTCTTCTTCTTTTTCTTCTTCTTTTTCTTCTTCTTTTTCTTCTTCTTCTTCTTCTCCTCATCCTCCTCCTCCTCCTCCTCCTCGTCGTCCTCCTCCTCCTTTTCCTTTTCCTTCTCCTCCTCTTTTTCCTTTTCCTTCTTCTATCTAGTGCACGGTATAACAGCAGCTCAAATCACATAACGATTCGAAAAAATGTCGCCGTGATAAATGAAAATATCAGTCAGTGGGTTTCGAAGAAAAAAAAAATATCAATATTAATTTGCCAAGATTTTGTAGGCAAGCGTTATTTGAGATTGCATACAATTCTTTACTCGTAAATAAAGGGGGGAAATCCAAAACTAGTTTAGAAAAAAAAATCGGGCCTGTCCGGGATTTGAACCCGGGACCTCTCGCACCCGAAGCGAGAATCATACCCCTAGACCAACAGGCCAATGTATTTTCATGTGGAATTTTTAATGTATTTAATAGGATCTAAATTTCAAAAAAAACTTTTATTTATTCTTTCGTAATTGATAAGTTATAGTTCCTTTCTTATCACTTACTATAAATAGAAGTTTTTTCAGGTTTCTTGGGAAAACCTTTTGAGTAAATAGAGTCGCTGTTACAGTGCACGTACAGTACGCACCTTGTACCTGCGTTAGTGATACCGTCTTCAACTGATAAAACTAAAATGGAATTCGAAAGTTTAGAAAAATGCTTGGAAGAGAACATACCAGAAAATTTGTTGCCAGATGTTCAAAGAATTTTGTATGGAAGAAACCTGCCGTATGTATTGCTGAACGCGGCTCATAGATTCGACTGACTTGTTTGAAGTTAAACAGGCAATAAATGTACTAATGATAACTAGTTTTATTCTGCATGTCACTTCTCTTTACTTACAGGATTTCGGTTTTGACACTGTTTTATAATTATATGTCTCCCTTTTTACCGTATATTTCTACAGATGTACATCCAATGTGTTGATTATAATGATGTAATCATGTTGTCCAATGCCATATAATCACATTAGAGTGAAAAATGAGATTAACATGCAAAAATAATATCCATTATAGTATTGGCACCTTAAATGAGATCATTTAAAATAAATTCCTAGCCAAACAAATAATTGACATTCTCAATTATTCCATCTGCCAAGAATATTTATAATTTTACAGAATTCTAGACATCAATCCAGATGCAAAAATCTTGTCCAGTCATCATAACTTTGACATTCAAGGTTACAGATTTAATGCTGCTCCAGAACAGTTACGTGCCCCAAGGTGTGTCTTTGTAGTGCCTAGAACATGATAATTAAATATCTTTTCCTTACTGAAAATAAGTGTAATGTTAAATAATTGATGAAGAATGAACTTTACTAATATGTGATTTTTATTTAATCAGAATTGTTCGTGTTGGAATAATTCAGAATAAAATTATATTACCAACAACTGCTCGATTAGAAGCTCAAAGAGATAAATTACATGAGCTTATTTCTCATATCGCAGAAGCTGCTTTTCACAATGGTGTCAATATTCTCTGTATGCAAGAAGCATGGCGTAAGCTTTGATTATTATTTTATCTTAGACATTACTGTATTTAGGTACCCATGATAATGTTATGGTAATGCCTTGCTTCTTGGTGTAGCAATGCCTTTTGCTTTCTGTACTCGTGAAAAGCAACCATGGTGTGAATTTGCAGAACGAGCTGAAGATGGACCAACAACAAAGTTTATTCAGCAGGTGAAAATATATTTATTTTTTTTAACATGGACTATTAATGCCCAATTTATATATGAAGAATTTAATATAAAACAATTCATATAATAAAATAAAACACACTCACAAAATAAAATGCTATACAATGCAAAACATAGTGTAACATAAATACATTTTAAAATACAATATAAGTCAATGGAATGTGCAACAAAACACCTCACATTTTATTCAAATTTGAATTACAGGAGTTTAAGTAGAGAGCTCTTCAATCATATTAACGTCATACAGTCAAGTACACAATCAATAGCTGATATGTACATTGTCTCTAAAGAATTATTCTCAGGTTTTAAATAATGTTGATTAGAAAAAGGAACAAATTGTCAATTTGTTGTTGTACTATTAACTTTAAATCTCAATTTATTAGTCATTCATGAACAATCAATATCACATTTATAAGTTTAATTAGAAATTTTATAATAGGGTACTCATATATTCTTGTAATGATTTTAACAAGGATACATCCAATCATTTGGGGAGGGGACATAGATTTTTATTACAAACATATTTGTTATTACATTGTATATTATTTTTGTAGTGTATAAATTAAACTATACAGTATTATTTTTTAAATAATAACGTAAATCAAACATAAATATTTAAATCAATTTTCCAAATAAAGGAAGGTGGCAAACCTTACTTTTTTCTGCACTTTTCCCATTAAATTTTTTTTTCTCTAGGCCTTTTTGTGGGGAGAGCCATGGCCCCCATGACCCCCTCCCCCCAATGATGTGTTGTAACAGATGTGTTTATTAAAATTCATTTCACCATTAAAAAATATTTTAAGATATTTTATAGAGTTAACAAGATCAAGATAAACCATTTAAAGTGTATGTATTAATTAATTTTAGAGCAATAAAAAAAATTATAAGTAGCTATTTTAATTGTATTAAATGAAGAATTTGAGAAACTTCACATGTTCAGATTTTTGAAAATCATTTTATTGCAAAAATTAGGTACATACATTAAGGCTCATCTATTGAGAGAAAAATCTAAGTGTCCTGAGATTGCAGGCTATCTATATTTCATTGCTTGTTGTTGACTGAGCTTGCAGCATTATGTAAAAATTATGTGGCAGATGCTTTTGTCAGAGAATTCAATAATGAAATACTCTATAATCTAGAGATGTTATCTGAAAATATTCAATAAAAACTTTATCAAAAGTTGGGGTAGCCTCATATTGATACTTGCTGCTGATGTAAATAATTATCAGTATAAATAAAATATCTCTGAGATGTTGCTAAAAGTCAGCAGTTTGCAGAATTATTGGTTTAATAAAGGCCAAAAAATGCTTCCCTAAATTTACTAGTATTTTTTGCATAGCAATTCTTGAGAACAATACATGGTGTATAATATCTTTAGCTTCCATGTAAAATATTGAGCTATGTTCAATTTCAATCCAATGACACTTTTCTTGCAGCAACTATTATATATATTATTTACATGAATGAGGAAAAGAGCAAAATTAAATCACCACAAAGATTTTGGGCACAAGGGACCAAAAGAAGTTTGAACCTTTCTGCTTAAGTACACAATGAGAAAAAAATTAATAAAACACGTATAGGCCTAAATATCTTCAATAAAAAATGAAAACAACTAGATTATTACATTGTTTGTAATGTTGATAACTCAGGGAAAGTTTGTAAGTATCCATTCCTATTTAACAATTTGAAGATATTAGATGTATGAATTCCAGTGGGTTGAAAAGTTCCATGGTTTCTTTAGTGTTAACTTCTCACTTTCACTATGGTGAAATTATAGCATTGTATTGAGAAGAACTAGAAGGCAAAATGAGAGGTTATCTTGCAAATTGTGTACACTGGTAACTTAGGGAAACACCAGATATACTAATTTTTTTGAAAATAAAATTTTTATAGTGGTCCCCAATTGGGGATCTCAGACCTTTTTCATTGTTGCTTGACATTGTGTAATATAATTTGCGAATTTTATTTCTTCAATAGACAGAGACAACCTAAATGAAACATATAAGCAAGTTTTTTCATTTCTGAATGCCAGAAGTCAATTTCGCTGTGGTCGCTAAGGCATTGTATACACCTGGCCAGGGTTTTCATATGACTTGGGTCGGTTTCAATCCTTATCTAAAGCCGTGCTTAGCTACTATATGTCTGTGGTTAATTCGAGGGATTTAATTTAAACATAATTAAAAATATTGTACAATTGTTTTAACCACCATGCATAACACAAATGTTGTAACTAGTAGTGTTCCAACAGCACGTATTTTCATGCATTATATCTAAAAATATATTTCAAATTTTTCAATTTTCAAAAATTCAGAGTGCAGCGAAAATGAGACATGTGCCATTCTTTTAAGTGTCTCTTGTTCTATCTGTGGAAAAAAATTGATGCAAACATTTATAGTGGTTTTTGAGAATATTTTTTGTAATTTGCATGAAATTTAAATTGATATTTTGCAAAAAACACTCGTTTTAAAAAAATTATATTTGAATGTGGAGATAATTTTAAGAAAAAATTTGGAGCGGTTTTTGAGTTTAAAAAATGTTGGAAACACTGTTTTTACCGTAAAACAGAATGTAGATTTATAGATAGTTGATGGATTTCTCTTTAATCTACTGGATAAAAAACAAAAAAACTACAATTTTTTAAGTTTTAGATTGCATTTTGATCAATAAATACAATAGGCAACATTTAGGCATTTAAACTCAAAATAGGCATATATTAGTGAAATAGGCATTTATAGGTACTATAAATTTTGCATATAGTAGTCCTAATATCTCAAAATAAATATGTAACTTCAGATATTGCATTTTCCATTGGAGGAAAAAAATAGGCAAATCGACAAAAATCCGCAGCTTATTTATAATTAATAGAATCAACGTCTAAGATCTGTTTGTTTATACTATCTACCTGAGTTATTCTCCAGTGAGTTTTAAATATATTGAATATAAGATATCAGATAAGATTCAATGTTGCTACCTGGGAAAAAATATGTTGTATTGATAAAAAAAGGAAAGTTTCATGTTCAATTTTTCAGTTACTATTGACTGAAAGAATTTTGGATTCACATTAATAATTGATATCATGCCATTCTTGATACCAATTATTAATAATTGACACTTTCTTTCCTTAACCAGATTTGTGTATTGGTGTTGTGGGAGATGAGATAAAAAATTATTTCGTTGGGAGATTTTCAAAAAGTTTTTTAATAATCAGAAAAGATGTCTACAATCAATAATTAACCTTTATTACAGTTGTGAATCATATAACATAATATTTGGTAATTCTTTATGAGATCTTTTGAAATTTATATAGTACTTTCAAAATGATCTAGGATCATTGGTTTTTATATTTATACAATACAATACAATTAAAAATCTCTCCTCATTAATTGTTTATTTTGTTGCCTCCAATTTAAAAATTCTAAATTAATGGGAAATATCTTGAAAGTAGGGCATAAAGAAAACATCTTAAAACACCAATTTTTTGGCTTTTATTAAGCATTCCACAAGGCACTGTAATTGTTATACATATCTTGACTAACTCCAAAAATCCTCCTCACCCATGTTCATAAACACTGAAAAATATACCTTCCTTTTTACACAGCCATACATGAGCGTCAAGTCTCCTGACGACATGACTGACATTACACCCATCACTCTGTCCATGGTACTCTGTTTTTAAAAATTGTTTCTGCTTTATGATCTACTGTCAAGATATTTCCCATTAATTAAGAATTGAAAACAAGAAAGCGGGCACCTGTGAAAATTATAAATAATTTAATAGGAACATAATTAATCTTTAAATGTGATATAATTTTGAGAATATCTGATGTGTTGAGCTCTTTTCTATATCATGAAGGGAAGGATTTTTATCGTCTCATTTTGTGAAAATAAGACTGTATACAATAATACAAATAATTATAAAATTCTGGAATACTGTGTTGTAACAAAAAATTATTGTTTTTGATGTAAGAAATATATTGTTGGTACACAAGAAAAGTAATGTAACTCAAAAATGGTCAATTTGCAGGAGAGCTGTTTTAATGTGAGCAGGGCCTATTCTGTGGCCAAAGATGAACTGTTTTACTCTATGTACTGTCTGTTTTGTGAACCATCTGTATGAAATTTTTTGTAGAAAAAATCAACTTATTTCCAAACATATTCCTTAACTTAAATAAAAATTAACAGCTTTTGAGAAATTTAACATTTTGATTCATATATGTATGTAAGAAAGTGATGTATGTTTCCAAATAACTTACGTTATTTTTCCACTTTTAGAAACATTAAAGATTTGTTTTTTATAACAGCTATGCCGAAGATTCAATATGGTAATAGTATCACCTATTCTTGAGCGTGATGAAAGACACAGTGATGTTCTATGGAACACTGCAGTTGTTATTGACAATACTGGTCGCATTTTAGGCAAGCATCGCAAGAATCACATACCACGAGTAGGAGATTTCAATGAATCTACTTATTATAGTGAAGGAAACACAGGACACCCTGTCTTTGAGGTAGGCCTTCAGTTGTTTATTTTAATTGTTGTAGCCTTTTGTGTTGCATATTTACATAAATATTTAGAATTTTCTTCTTGATGGTATTTCTATTTTGTCATGTCTTTCTCCTACAGACAGCTTTTGGTCGAATTGCAGTGAATATTTGCTATGGCAGACATCATCCTCTGAATTGGTTGATGTTTGGATTAAACGGAGCAGAAATCGTATTTAATCCATCAGCCACTGTTGGTGCTCTCAGGTGTGGCAAAGAAATATTTTTTTAATACTGAGTTAGTCTACATGCAATTGTTGTAGTTAACCTACTCTCATGAATTTTATGTTTCTGTTAAATAACATTATTTAATATGTATAATAATTTTGATTTTACTATTTAGTTTGTATTGTCAAAAATGAAAATGATAAAAATAGGTACAGATTTTATGAAATCTTGAAATGAAAACTTAGGGGTCATTCATAAATTATGTAATGCTAAAGAGGGAGGAGGGGTTTTGAGGTAGTGCTATGCTATGTTGGATAGGGGAAGGGGGATTAAAAGCAAAAATAAATTATTAGATGTAAATTGTTACAATAACTGGAAATATTTTTTTATCAGTTTTTAATGAATCCGTAAGATTACGAAGAAAATATTCAAAACTGTGATGTAGTATATTCTAGAATCCATTTAAATTAGTGCAGAAGACTCACTCATATGTCATCCATGACAATGTGTGCAAGGCTTGTGAACAAAAATTTTCTCACCTATCCATTCTTTCTTCACTCACAACTTGCAGTCTTATTCAGTGCAGTCAATATCACCAACTCATAATTTCTCCTTTAATTATCATTAATTTTAATATATGTTACAAGTAACATGAATACAAATTGTTTTTACTATGCTATAATTTATTTTCACTTCTTGCATTTGCAAGGGGTGATGCAAGCATTACGTAATTATTTGGTGTGTGTGTGGGGGGGAAAGGGGTTCAAGAGCGCATTATGAGTGCTTTGCAGGGGGAGGGGGTATTCAAAATACTCCAGATTTGGGATTTGTAATTTATGGATGGCCCCTTGGCACAAAAACTTCTCTTTGCTATAAATAATTCCTTAAGGAACTTTCTGATGGGGATTTTCAATAATTTAGCAATTAGAATAATTTTGCAAAGAATGTCAATTGTTCATCATTTGCTAAATTACATTTTCGAGTGACATTTTCATATTATCATATCATGTATATCGAGTATATCGAGTGACATATCATATATCGAGTGACATTTTCATAAAGGATTCAAACTTCTCTAAATTCTTTTGATGCATATTTGTATGTAAAGCTAAACTGTTTCAGTGCATATAAAGTGTGTTAAGGTGGGATAACATAAAAGCGCACTTGAATGTTTTATATTTTTCATATTTAATAAATAATGTGCGTATTTCACTTCATTCCAAGTGAACCTTTGTGGGGAATTGAAGCTCGCAATGCAGCCATAGCAAATGGTTATTTCACTTGTGCCATTAACCGAGTGGGCACGGAAGTGTTTCCTAATGAGTTCACATCTGGAGATGGAAAACAAGCTCATAAGGAATTTGGTCATTTCTATGGATCTAGTTATGTTGCAGCACCTGATGGAAGCCGCACTCCAGTAAGCTTAGTATAATTTTCAACAGATAGCTACAGAGTTGTGCAAACTCATGAATACTAATTGCATGTAAATGAAAGTTAAATTTTTTAAAATCAGCTTGCTTTTTTGAAAAAAAATTACTTTGAATTTCTAGGGCCTATGTCGTACCCGTAATGGTCTTCTAGTTGCTGAACTAGATTTAAATCTTTGTAGGCAAGTGAAAGATATGTGGGGATTTCAGGTATGCCTTTTGTTTTTGTATCTTTTATGTAGTATATCAGTTCAGTTATCTGAAAATAATTAGTTATTATATGAGACTATTTAATGAATGAATCACAAGAATTACTCCAATTGGCTTGTTTATTTTTGTTCTTTCTGGTTTATTTCTAAGTGTTTCATTTACTTTCATTATTCTAATAAATTTATTTGTGCATTATTAGTTGCTGTTTCGTGGATGCAATTTTCTTTCATGTTACACATTATCTTCATATCTCTGAGAACTTTTAAATGTGCACAAGTTGATTAAAATGAGAATAATGAAATATCAATACAAACCCATCATACCTCTATTGTTATTTGCATTATTGATTTGCAATTTGATTGCAAATTTGGTTGCAAAATTTCTATTGTATATTTGATATATATCTATCTCTATCTCTCTCCCTCTCACTATCTCTGTATCTCTGTCTCCATCTCTATATCTATCTACCTGCCTACCTACGTACACACCTATCTACATACCTACCTACCTATCAACATACCTATCTACCTACCTACATACATACATACATACATACATGCATGCATGCATACATGCATGCATACATGCACATATGCATTTATTACATATATATTTACATATTGCATATTGCATAATTAAAGGTGTTTAAAAAACCTCTTTTGTTTTTAGATGACTCAGCGACTTGATCTGTATTCCTACTCACTATCAAGAGCTGCAGAATTAGACTTTGAACCCCAAATTATTCGTTGAGAAAACATTTTTTTGTGATCTAACTCTATGTCAGAGAAGCTTGGATGATGAGAACATGGAAGTTTTTTTTGTAATAAATGGTAAGAGACTGGTTAATTTTGAAGTTAAAGAAAAAGGATATTTTTGACTACACAATACATAATATACTTAAAAAAATGCAGTATATATATTTTTTTTATATTCCATTAAATATTGTGCTATAGGCCTTTGCATTTCATTTGCTTTTAATTTTCTTTGAGTCTGTTTAAATTGACTTTAATTCAACATATCAAATATTGTGCCAAATATTTATATAACATGAATATGTTTTCGTGAGATCTGGAATCCCTATCCCCCAATCAACATTAGTTGAAATGTGAATAAAAGGTAGCAATGATTATTGTTGACATCAGAAAACAATACATTTTCTCATGTAGTGGACTCTATTTGTACTGATAATTGAGCTACAGATTTGACAAGATAGTCCCGCCATGGAAATAACCAAACACCCACTGCCCTTGTATTAACAAAACGAGTGCTCAAGAATAATGTGGGTGGATAATTAGATTATTTTTTAAAATCTCTTTCAAATGTTTTTTTTTGTAACAAGGAAATATATTTGGGGTAATTGGGTAGCTTTTTGTGAAATTTACATGCTTCTTACGAAATTATTATGTTAAAAATGATAAAACATTACAATTTGATATTCATTTGTTTATGGCTTATGTAAAGTTGTTGGTGTCTAGTTCTGAAATTTGTTGTTAATGATATTGTTATTATGATATGTTATTATTATGTTAAAAATGAAAATGCATTACGATTTGATTGTGGTGTTTGTAAAAGATTTTGGTATCTAGTTCTGAAATTTGTTGGTTATGGTATTATAACATATTTCCTTCTGATATAGCTAGAAATATAGCAGCTTATTTTGATGTTGATAATCATGAATACTCACAATTTTTAATGCACTTTATTTAAGATGTTTTATGGCAAGGGGATATATTACTGTGATATATGACTTGGTACGTTGGCATTATAATCATGCAATACATTTTGTATTTGGAAATATTTTATTTTATAACATTGTATTGTTTGAATGTAAAGAAATATATTGATTGGAAATTTGCAGATTCTTTCTTATATTCATTTATTTCATTAAGTGAAATACAAATTTTTGTTATTTCATTTGATTGTGCCTTATGTAAAAGGGTCTGGTTCTGAAATTGGGTGAAATAGTATGTAAAAATATTTAATAAAAACTGCGTCCAATGGTACTAAAATGAAGATGTGCCTGGGTTCTGGTACCAATATCCAAATAATGGTAAACATTATACCATGAAGTCTGTAAGTCTTGCAGTCTAAACATTACACATTTGATTTTTGTATCCATAAATATATGATCCCTTTCTTAGTTGGCATAATTTACATAACATTGAATACATGAACTAAGAAAGGGATCATATAGTTATGTATATAAAGATGAACTCATAAGGTAGGTCAAGAAGGAAAAGTTTTATTACACATTTGAATTTAATATGGCAGGATTTTGTAAGATTTGTTCATTTTGTTATGACCACCCAATGAACTTTGTTGAAGGTAATGTTGAATTCATTGTGTACACCATGTTACACATAATGTAACAAGAACTAGAACAACACCTATTCATCCATGATTATGCCCTAATTATCTTTCCACTATGGATTTTGCTATGTAATTTGGTTGGGAAAGTTATGTAGGAGTTGAATCCATTGGATTGGATGGAAAAGAACAAGAGACGGCGACTTGCCGAAGGAAAACAAAGGAATGTGCAGGACGAACTCTGGCGCGAAATGGTAGCGTATAGTGTAGTGATGGTCGGACTGGCATGGCAGGTAGTGTGTATGATTACAAGTGATTGACGTTTGTTTTGTGCCTGTGTTTGTTCGTGAATATTGTGTTATGAATCACCATCTTGAGGATTAAACCTCAAGCGCAATCATTGCTAAGCTTCTGTACCTTATATTGAAGTAAATTTCCGAACTTGGTTTGTTCTTGGTAGTACATTTTTGTCGTAGAAGTTAAAAGAAAAATCGAAAACTTCGAAAATTTGAAGTTACAGTGTCAAGAGGATTGGATTCATTTAATAGGTAAGAACAATAATTAGGTGAACATTATTGTTTAGTGAAGTGTGTGTAATTTTAGTGATGTATGAGATGACAGGAATGTCATTCATTGTCAGTCCTTCGTGAGATGCGAGAACGTCGACAAAACCACCGAAAATTGTTCTCATTTTAATACAAGATTGCTGGTATTCCAAAGAAGACTTTCCTCTAATCCAATATAGAAAGTGGTTTGCACCCATCATTACTCTTTTCTTAATATTAAGAGAAGAAATGAGAAATATTTAGGTTTTATTGTCAAACAATACACAATCTAAGACATTATTATATGCATGTTTGCACAATATTCAATACTTACAAAAAGTAACAAGTTCAAATATAAATATTGCAAATGAGCCGATCTGTAATTATGGATATGCCATTACAAGCTGTCTACTAGCATTTCTTCGGTCTCAAAATAGAAATAGCAGAGAGAATTAATGAAGCTTTTTTTCTTTAAATTTCTGACAAGGGACTTAAAAATTATTCCCAAAACAAAATTCAGATAACATAAAACGAAATCTATTACTGAGTAGCGATACATTTATGGTCAATTAAATAGCCGTGCGGTTCGAGAATATGCCACACTTAGTTAAAATTGTGATAATTCATTATTTCCATCGAAACTATCTTTCACGAATCGCTTTGGATTTGTTATGTGCTGAAGAGAAATCAACTAATTTAGGTTATCATTTAATGCATTTTTGAATTTATATGACTTTGCGTCGCTCTGTGAAAAGAGGAAAAATGCGAAGTCACATCAAGAATGTCCATATATTTGTACTGGAGCATGCCAGTCGTGTCGTTTCTTGCGGAGGGCCACAGGATTTCACGGAAGTAAGACTCGCGCTAGATGTAGGCTACACCCTCGCTTTATAAGCAGCAGGGATCGTCAGGGCGGCGTGACCGAGCCGCTGAGATTCTGAGGAGCTGCTACTTGGGGCGCCAGCGTCGCAGTGTCATGTTCGTTGTCGTTCTGTAGTACGCCGCTAGGGACGCGTGCGCCAAGCGGAGGCGATCGTCGGTGCAATCTTTTCATCCCAATTCCGCCAGCACCGAGTTGAGATCCTCTTGCATCGTTATGGAGAGCTCTTTTTGCTTGAAGAGGTCATCCTTTACCTTCTCGACGTTCGCTTTGAGCAAGTAGTTGCCCTTCTTGAGGGCGGCCAGAATGTTTTCGTGCCGCTTCGCCCTGTCGGTGAAGTTCTTCTTCCGGTCGTCGAAGGGCGCGTCGGCGGGGAGCTCGCCCTCGCTCTCTTCGTCCTCCGACTCCTCGGTGGAGGATTCCTCCTCGCTCTCTTCCTCCTCCTCCTCGTCTGCCTCTTCCTCCTCCTCGTCCTCCTCCTCGTCTTGGTCGTCGTCTTCCTTGAGGAGCTTGGCCATCTTGTCCACTTCCTTCTGCAGCTTCTTGTACTTCTTGCGCTCGTCGCGCAGCGCCTTGGTCTGGTTGCGCAGCGCCAGACGGAGGGCGCGCCGCTCCTTGCGCACCGTGTCCTGCTTCTCCTTCAGCGTGCGCACCTGCAACACCACGCCACATTATCTTAACGATAATTTTTTCTACTCGCGTAGTATAATTCTGTCATTTGATGGCTGCAACCCGTTGCATAATGATACAGATGTCATTATGATACAGGTTCTTAATCAAAGACAGAGAAGCGTACAAACCAAGTACTGACACTTAATATTTGAGAATCGTTCTAGTGAATGTTTCGTTCGATTGTGTACATTAAAATTGTTTTTAATATTATATTATGCATGTCAGCTGTAATTTATTATTATTATAATAATAATAATAATAATAATAATAATAATAATAATAATAATAATAATAATAATAATCCTTTTTATGTAGAATAATATATAAAATAAATTGAATCGTAATTTCTCTTTAATCTTATTTGACTAGCGCAGTGGTATTGGTAGAGGGAACATATGACTGACGTTAACCCATTAGAACGCAAGTAATATGCTGCTGCCCTGTGATTGTCCTTAAAAACCGGCCAATTCTTTAGTATGAAATGTCTTGTGAATCAGATAAGGAGTTGGCACCTCCAGGAATAAGAGAAGAAGCGAAAATGGCGACCCCGGAATTATTGTCGCAACTTTTGTACTCTCTCGCAGGCGGGCTGGTAAACCAAAGCCACCTGTGACAAGGTAGGTTAGCTGTCCGCTAGGTGGCCTTGATTGTATCTTGCATGCCAACTGCCACGAAACGATTCATTGTTTTAACTTTTAAAAGTTACCATAAGTCGTAGAAAAAGTACCGTATGAAACTTGATGTAATAGGCATTAATACACTCGTGTGAAGTTTACGATACTCGCTCGTATCGTAACGATCACACTCGTGTATTAATACCCATCATTAAACCATCGTTTCATGATGTATTAGTACATAATAGAGCGGAAAATAGTTCTTATGCGCCCTTGTTTTACGTTTGTTTTTACTTTCTGGTATATGTGCTTCACTTACATGCTATGTAGTATAAAGTATAAAGTTGCAGAAAAAGTTGTATTAAGTTGCGGAAAATCGATTTCTAATCAGAAACTTCCTCAGAAACGCCATCAGAAAGGGTACCCCCGGAAAAGATGGTAAAAAGTTCCCCTAAACCTAATCACCCACACGTATCTACAGCCAAAAACGTGTTTTTTTAATTTTAATTTTTTTCGGCTACTAAACACTGACTTATCTTTTATCTGACTGAAAAAAGATAAACAAGAAAACAATTTATTTTGTTAAGATAAACTATAAATTTTTTTTTTGAAAAAATTACGAAAATTAATTTTTATTGTCTTAGAATCATGGAAAAGACTCAAAAAAATATCAAACTTTCCTCTGAAAATACAAGTTGTGAAGTTTATTAAGATTTTTTCGACTGCTGGGCTGCAGTTAAAAAATAAAAATAATTTTCCCGCCTTTAAACTTTGAAAATGATAGCAACTGGTCTGTGCATTTATTTCAGTGTTTTTTTATACATTTGTACACATTGTTGTAGCATACAGTAATATTTTGATTTTGGAATTTAATTACAAATTATCATTTTTTTAAATCTTTCTAATCCTTTGCATAAGTATATCACCTGATAAGGAAAGACATAGTTTTTGGCTGTTCATAAGAAACCATTGACCCAAAACCTTGCAAGTGTGATAGTGGTGAATAGAGAATTACACCCCATCCTCCATCGAAACGATTTCAGAAGAAAAAAAATAAAAGTTTGCATATTATGTCATACAAAAAAGATAATTGCAACACACATAATCGCGAATAACTTGGAAGCTTCTAGGCCTCGTAGGCCTTTTACACTAGGTTTGCGTGTGTCGTGGGGGCACGACTTTTTCTGTAAATTCTAAAGATGACGTATTTTGGAGGACGGGTAGATGACAAATGGGGAAATAATGAGGTACAGTTCGAGTGCAGGTGAAGGATAGATGGGTGACAGTGGGCAAATCAAGGGGAAAATGGTCGATCCGAATTATGTTCTTTGGCAGTATTCTACAAAATACGACTTTAATGGTCGTCCTTTTTTACTATTTTGCATATTTAGTTATTTTGGGTGCTCCCTCTCCACAACATGGGTAGACCGAAAAGAGAAGACAAAATCAATGTAAAATTAAATTGAAGTTACAAAACGGAAATGATCTTTCACGATAAAATTGAAAGAACTACTTTATTTTCTGTTAATTTTTATCTCAATGCTTCAGTAATATCGGAGTGGGTTTTCCCGCACAATACCGGATCTCTAGTTCCGTAAATCACATTTCGTGTTCGCAGTTGGTGCTACATTAAATCAATTTTCAGTCGATCAGTTTTCGCAGAGTGTGGATTGTATATACTTATTTATACGTATACAAGAATAAATACTTACGTAAGGAAAATACTACTATTTCTCTAGTCTGAAACTTGTACAGATGTGAGAGCGTAGGCTTCCGCTGTCGGAGTCAGTACCTATTTAGCTAATCGGAAGATGCGATGTCCTAGGCAGAGTTACCGTTTTAGCCGCCATTCTGTGACGTTACTTTTGGAGGAAGGTCGTAGGTGCCTAGAACGCGGCGTCTACCGGACAGCCAAGAACTTGACTACAAAAGCCTTATTACTTTCTCGTATACGTACGTATATACGGAGAAATATACGTAGTATAGAGAAAGTTATGTAATGCTGTGCGAAGAAACGGCGGATTTTCACAAAAAATTCCACAATAACGGGCCCTGTCAACGAAAATGTGGATAAATCCATTTGTTAAATTATGAAAAAAATCCTCTAACACGTGGATTAGTCAGAATCCCTGTTGTATGAGTCCTTGATGCCGAAAAACCAATTGAAAGCAAAACGTCAGTCCGTCTATCCGTCCGACTGTCGTATGTGAACAAACCTAGCGCCTAAACCACACGTACAATCTTTTCCAAATTGAAGAAACCCGTGTCCACCTGGCTCTAGTTAAAGCTTTGAAATGTTGAAAAACATTTTTTAAAATTTGGGGGTACTTTACATGAAGCCCCCCGAACATTTTCAAAATTTTCTCATAAACGGCTTAAATTTTTTTCTTTAAATTTTCGTAGGGATAGTACCAAATGCACCTTATCCAATGACATAAACACCATATTGCTCTATTCTTTTGTTTTCTTCAAAAAATACTAAAATGTAATTTTTTGACTTGTCTCTCACGTCGGAAATATTTACACTAGAGGCGATTTCTTCACATTATATTTATGAGTACATGTGCTTGAAATAATGTCAAAAAAGTTTCTCGAACACTCAACAGTTTGTGTAAAAATGAGCTCAAAATCCCGCATTTTCAGAAACTCTCAAATGCCATTTTCTAAAAAAATTGCTCAATTTTTCTGTATTCATTCATTCATTTTGCTGTATTCTTTTGTTATTTTTTTTTCAAAAATTACACAAATGTAATTTTTTTGAAATATCTTTCACACCATTAATATGCACATTTCCATCGATTTGTATACATTATTGCATTAGTTAGTGGAAGTACTTCAAATGACTTCAAATGAACTTTTTCGAAAAGTC
Source organism: Teleogryllus occipitalis (assembly GCA_011170035.1). NCBI lineage: Eukaryota > Metazoa > Arthropoda > Insecta > Orthoptera > Gryllidae > Teleogryllus > Teleogryllus occipitalis. Next base: position 161,545 of record BLKR01002863.1, read on the forward strand.
AATAGATTCCTGAGATAAAGAGCTTCAAACTTTGCATTTACAGTATGCTAATCGCCGTTTTCTTAAAAACAGCTTCAATTTTTTCAGTGAAAATTGCTATTTAGGACGACGTTATAGTCTTCTTTAATATAATTAAAATATAATTTAGTTTCTACTATTTAAAAACCGAAAAGTTGCGAAAATTTCAAAAAAAATTTCTTTGGCCGCAATAGACGGAAGCTGGCAAGGAGGAGGGACAAGACTCTACAGTACCAGTCCGCACCAAGGAAATTAGAAAACTTTACTACGCGAAAGTCTGTGCCATTCTATATCTCTTCTAGTTTTTTTTAAAAAACAAATATGGCCCAGCAATTAAAAAATGTGAAAAAATTCACAAGTGTTCAAAGATGAAGTTTTAAGATTTTTTCGTGCCTGGGACGGTGTTCTAAGACACAGTAAAATAGGTCTGGCAAATCCAGGTTCAACATGTTCCCCATCATTTCCTACGTGCCCCCCACTTTTCTTTCAGCTGTGACCGAATTATTTTCTCATAAACTGCCAAAAACTATCGTCTTTCTTTAGTGAATGATATACTTATGCAAAGGATTAGAAAGATGAAAAAAATTATAATTTGTAACTAAATTCCAAAACCAAAATAATACTGGGTACTACAACAACGTGTACAAATGTATAATAAACACTAAAATAAATGTACACACCTGTAGTAGTCATTTTTAAAGTATATTTAAAGTCAAGGTGATTTAAAGGTGGGCAAATGGTTTTTATTTTTTTAACTGCAGCCCAGCGATCAAAAAATCTGAAAAAATCACAACAATTTGTGTTTTAAGACGAACGTTTGATATATTTTCGAGCCTGCTCCGTGATTATAAGACAACAAAAATTATTTTTCGTTATTTTTTTTCAAAACAATTTTTTTGTGTTTGAATTTGGGTATGAGAAAATATATAAAAAAATATTTTTCTGATAGTATAAATTAATTTCTTATTTATCATATTTTTTCAGACAGACAAAATAGTGTTAAGTAGCCGAAAAAAATTAAAATAAAAAAACACGTTTTTGGCTGTAGATGGGTGTGGGTGGTGGGACAGGTACTAAGAAACCATTCAAAAATATTATTTTTACGTCATATTTTACCTCATACGTCGTTTGGTTTAGGGGAACTTTTTACCATCTTATCTGGGGGTACTCTTTATGTTTTGAAAATCCCTGATACCGATAACGATTTTTCTGTTCTTTTTATTTTCTCGTATACGTATGTAGTATTTAGGGAGTCATACGTAGTATAAAGTTATTTAATGCTGCGGAAAAAACGTCGATTTTTCGACATAAAACTCATATTTGTATGGCCCCAATACAGAAAAAGTAGATAAAACTAGCGCCAATTATTCGTAAGATTTTTTCCAACTTAATAATCCCCGGTCGATCTGGCCTCACTCGAAGCTCTGAGGTTTTGAATAATATTCATTAATTTTTGAGAGTACTTTACATGAAGTCCCTGGGACATTTTCAAAATTTTCTCAAAAATGTCTCAAATTTTTTTCTTTAAATTTCTTGTAAGAATAGAGAGAAATGCTCTTCTAGAAGATGGCTTAGGTCCGATTTTCACTGATAACACTAAATTTTCGAAAACTGAAAAGTTCGAAATATTTTCGGCGTCTTTCTACAACCACAAAATTGAAGATAGATTTTTTTCTTCAAATGAAATTTCTTCTTCATAATTTGTTCTTTCATTAAGGTCATGTGCATTTTTTGAAAATTGCAGTAGTTTTCGTGCAATTTTATGTGAAATATGAGCAAGATTAAAAAATATCAAAAATAAAAACTGCTCCAAATTTTTTCATTAAACTTTTATGTAATAAGGTGACATAAACGCCTTCTGGTATTTTCTTTCTTTTTTCTAATAAATTACAAAAATGTAATTTTTGGTGTCTCTCCCACGTGGTTAATATTTACATTATATACGATTTGTTTACATTATTGAGTTTGGTAAAACAAGTGATTCAAGTGATGTCTGGTAAAATTTCTCCAAAACTCGTAAGTTTTCAGTGAAAATGAACTCAAGTTTCCGCATTTTTCATGAATCCTTTTTTCTTGTCTGCATACATATATGCAGTAACGTACTAAAAACCCTATTTTGTGGCTCTCTGATAACGGTTTTCTTCTTGCTCTTAGATAACGTAAATTACATTCTCAAGACAAAGTTGTCAGAATTATCATATTCTGGTTCCATGATACCGAAAAACATTTTTTTGGTACTTTCTCACATACTTCTTACGTGTTGTAGAGAAAGCGTTAATGCAAAACGGCGTTTTTGACAGAAAAACTCTGGAGCCCTGATACCGAATATGTTGGTAATTCTTGTGCCTAGATGTTGTAAATTACTTCCTCTAGAATCCACATTTTGTCAGGTCTTGATAGCAAAAACATTGGTCTGTGTGCTACCCCAGGGCCTCAACCGACGATTTTATCCAAAAAATTTAAATTCCCCCACCGATCTGATCAATAGAAAAATATTCGTCTGAAACACAGAGGGTCTGGAGTTCATTTAAATCGATTGGGGAATTTTTGGGTCGGTTTTGAAGAAGCAACTAGTGGTGGTACAGAATGGCACATACTTTCTCGTCGTAAAGTAGTCTAATTTCTTTGGTGTGAACTGGCTGTACGGTCTTGCCCCGTCCTTTTGCCAGCTGCCATCTATCGCTGCCTAAAGTACATTTTTCGACATTTTCTTAATTTTTCGGTTACCTAATAATGGAATCGAAATATTACTTTAGGAATATTAAAGAAGAGTAAAACCTCGTCATAAATGGCCATTTTCTTGGAAAAAATTGGAGCCGTTTTTAAGGAAATGGCGTGTTACTGTAAATGCGCATGGGTGTAGCCGAAAAAGGCGGTGAAAAGTGCCCCTAACCAAATCGATAATCGAGATGCTCATATGAAAGAATACAAAATGACGCAGATTCACAAAAAATCAGCCTCCTAGGGCAATCTGTTACAGAGATACGAGAAAGGTGTTTTTCATGTTTAATTTTTTTTCACAGCTTCTATTGCGTGTTTCAGGCTGAAACAAATTGAAGAGACGGGGAAACATAGTTGAATTTGAAGGTATTTTTGCCAACCAATTCTGACGCCAAATTCATATAGAAAAATAAAAAAATTAAATTTTTGAAATTAATTTTTGACGTGATAACGGGATACTGTCTCAATTTTCCTCCTGAGTGTCTTATAACATTATATAACATATATTTGTTTCAGATTTTTAAACAATGTGGACGGTAGTGAAAAAAAAAATTAAAACCAATTTTTTCAGTTTAAACGTTTGAAATTCCTGCCTAAATATGATTGGAAAAAACGTTTTAACCGATATTTAAACACGATACGTGAACTCGAAATCTTGTAGGTGTTACATCGATTCCGATCGAACTCAATCGGAATAAGCATGGTGGAAAGAGATGGCTGGCCTCTTGCGCATCCGACTTCAGCGAAGGAGCTTCAGGCGTGGGCGTCATAATATTAGCGTGAATTTTAAATGCCAAAATTATCACAGTCATTGAAACAGAAACAGATAAGCAATTTTTAAAAAACATTATATCTTTTATTTCAATTACCCTTTCATTGTGTTATTTTTGGTCGGTCACCGTTGAAAATTGTCTATTTATGCTACTTAAAAAAATGTTTATCAACACTTCTTGCTCTCCACGTAACATGGCGGCCGACGTCTGGTCTCGCTTTTCAAACGAAGTGGTCACATGCTTCGTGACGGAAACTGGTGCTGCGCACGAGCAAAAATTGGTGCACCCGAGGATCCCACCCATCTCTTTCCGCCGCTGAATATCGGTAGGAAACGATATTGTCAACGTGCGAACGGAAGTGTCACCCTGGGATGCTGCTCCCACATAGCTGCGATCATTTAAACACACATTTGGCACATGCTCTTTACTTGGCGAAAATTGTTAAACAGGTATTTTTAAATAGAAGTGTTGAAAAACAGAAAGTTTGAATATAATGTTTATAAACAAATGCGCGATCACAGTTATTGAAGAAAGTGATAATGATTAATTGTCCATGATTGTCTACTTGTCAATGATTAATAAATCTACTATTAAGTAATTTGATTTATATTGTAAACATAAATGATTAATATTCCTAAAGCCGATTAATTTGATTTATATTAGAAACAATAGATTAAAAACGAAAGGGGTTTGATGATTTTATTTCGATAATATAAATACTTACAACATAAACAAACATTTGCCAGCAAAAAGTTCCAAATCATCCTGGAAAGCGAGACCTTTCAATAATATTAATATAAACTGTTTAAACATTGGTGAAACAAGTTTTTTCAATCACCTTTTGGCGCGAATTTCAAATGTTTAAACTGAAAAAATTGGTTTTAATTTTTTTTTCGCTACCGTCCACATTGTTTAAAAATCTGAAAAAATAAGACAAGAAAAAAAATAAGATACAACCCATTTCAGGGGAAAAAAATTGAGACTACTCCCACGTTATCACGTCGAAAATGAATTTCAAAAAAATATTTATTTTTCTATATGAATTTGGCTTCAGAATTCGTTGACAAAATACTTTAAAATTCAACTGTTTCCCCGTCTCTTCTATTTTTTTCAGCCTTATACACTTAATAGAAGCTGTAAAAAAATAAAATAAAACATGCAAAACACATTTATCGTTTTATCTCTGAAACAGAATGCCCTACTAATGTTGGTTGCATCAAGGGATAAAGCAAGTGTATCTAGTGTTCATTGAAGTAATTAAGTTAGCTCCAATCTAGGCCACGTTATTTCCTGCAACTTTCAGTGTAAATTGGTCCAAAATACCATTAATTGTAATAAGCTGTTGTAATGTAGAATGAAATTGGGATTATGCCAGGACAATGCTTACGAGTACGTAGAAATATTTACGTATTACGAATGCGTAGAACTACACCCACAAATCACGTAAATCATGACCAAGGAACAGATTTATATTGCCTAAAAATATTTGAAATATGTAAAATTTACATGCATGTAGTTATTTTTATCAAAACATGGATTTAAATATGAAATTAATATGATAACTAATGGTGCTAAAACAGATTTGGCGCGAGAATTAAATCGTTTCAAGGAATTTATTTTTTATTCAAAATTTTAAATGAAGATACATTTCTGGCATTGAATTCATTGTATAAGGTATGCAGTGTATTCACGAACATATCCGTTTTTTAGCCTTACAATATTCTGCGTAAGCAGAATGCGAGAAAGAAAAATAATTAAAAGTTTATAAATAATACGATACTGATAGTGTTGGCAAACAAATGCAAATAGATCGGTAAATATATAATAGTAATTATTAAACACTATAGTATTGTAATATTCTTCAAATATATAAAAGTATTAGTTTATATGAACACGATCAAAGGCAGTCTTCCTTATGGCCTTCAGGGCGGCGTTTTGTTGTAAAGGGTCACAAGCAACAATGACAGGTAATTCGTATGGGATACATATTTTGCCAATTAGCATTGTTGATACTGTTAGTAAGAAAATTAAAACGGATAGAAAACTATAATAATTAAATATAAAATTTTTATATTCATCAAAATTACTCGATTTTTACATGCATTACTCTTTATCCCCACATCTTATTAAGCAAAGCAAAATCATCTATTCGTTTTCCCAATTAAAGGACGCAATTTAAAATGAAATAATATAAATATAATAAATAACAATAATCATAAAATGAAATATGAAATAATATACAAATTCTGACTTATCGCATCCAACTACGTAGCAACAACATTCATTTTACGTTTGCGAAGCACAATAAATTCGGAGCAGGCGACCACGTTTACTACGCAAATTACACAAGTAATACTCATATTCTCAAAAAATTCAACATGACAGTATTTGAAGATGTTTTGATGAACACATTCCATTAAGAAAAAATTGTATTTTCATAATTGTAGTTGTAGGAAGACGTCGAAACAATTTTGATTTCTTTCAGTTTTCAATCAGAAAAATGAGGCATTTTAATGAACATGAGACCTGCCCCATTCTTTTAACCGTCCTTTACGCCGAGGTCTAAATTTAATAAAAAATGTTTCATGGAAAAAAAAATGTTTTTCTTCATAATTGTAGTCGTAGGAAGACGCTGAAAAAAAAGTTGAATTTTTTCAATTTTCGAAAAATTAGGGTTTTTAACGAACATGAGACCTGCGCCATTCTCTTAAATGTCCTTCACGCTATCTAATAAAGTTTAATCGAAAACGTTGGATCCATTTTTTTGGAAAATTTTGAAAATGTTCCAGGGGCTTCTTATAAAGTACTCCCCAAAATTAAAATATCGGTTTCAAATTCAACGGGCCGCGACATCAGCCAGATCGGTTGAGGAATATCAATTTTGGAGAAAATCGGTTGATCGGTTTAGCCGCTAGCGTTGTTCACAAACGAACAGACGTTTTGCCGTCAGTCAATTTTTCGGTGACAAGTACCGACAAAACATGGATTCTGGGTATACCACGTGCTAAAGCATTTTTTTCTAAATTTACCACTGAATTTATCCACCTTTTCCTTACAAGGGTTCGGCAATAAGAGTTTTTCTGCCGAAAATTCGCCACTTTTACCCGTAGCATTACATAACTTTCTCTTATTAAGAAGTCCCTTCTTAAGGGCGAGAAAGTAAAAATGGTAAAATGGTTACAATGGTAAAATAATATTTTATTGTCAGATGATAAACCTTCATTTTTAAATTCTGAAAGGTAACTTCTAATTTTACTTTGGCCGACTGTGCTGTTTTTGGCATTTTACACTGGCTTGATAGAGAGATTAATAGAATTGAACTAACACTGAATTGTAACTGACAAATGAAGAGGTGTGCAAGTTGAATTCTGACGTCATGCTATTTTCGGGTGGCAGCCTCAGAGTGAAGGAGAGGGGGTAGTGTGAATATTAGGGAGTTGGTGCACCCTCGAACGTTAAAGCACTATTGATCTTCTGCGCGTGCGCAGTTCAAGTTTCACATCTCTTCAGTCCATCTGCGCATGCGCAGAAGATAGTGCTGTCTGCTATGGCGTGCACAAACTGAAACGAGGTTCGTTTCCCACAGACCATCGAGGTCTCAAGGTCTTTTGTCAAACAAATCCAACAGTTCTTGCACCTCTTCGCGCCCCCCCTCCCCCACCTTCATCACCAGGACACTCAGTCCGCCCAAAGAGAGCCTCAGGGCCGGAGAGTGTATCTATTCTTCACATAAATTAAAACACTAACAGTTTCTCAACTTGATTTCTCATTGTAAATTCTCTCTATTTAAGAAAATACTCATATATTAAAGGAATTACTATAAAGCTGTTATTGTTAAGATTCATATTTAATATTTTAAATTTCACTGTTAAACTTAATATGCTAAAATATGGACTGATTGAACAAGAAATACGGAAAATATATGGGCTTTTATTCAGATACGAACCAAAACTCAAAATATGGAAAATAAGAGTAGCATATTTCAACTCTACACATTGTGAATTATAAAGATAATGGAAACCAGTATCGATATTAGCTTATTTAGTAAATATATATTTACATAGAAATCCGTTCCCTGGTCATGACCGTTCATCATGGTACGGTTCTTACTCGTAACCGAAGAAAGAATGCTTTTGCAGTCCAACTGCACGTGCAGGAGACCCTGAGAGGGAGTGGGCGGGGTCGCACCTTGGTGGAGAGCAGCTTGATCTCGCGCGCCTGCCTCTTCTCGCGCAGCGCCGCCATCTTCTCCTCGTCCTCGGAGCTGTCCTCCTCCTCCTCCTCCTCGTCCTCCTCGGACTCCGTCTCTTCCTCCTCGTCGTCGTCGGGCAGGGGCGGGGCGGTGCTGTTGGCGGCCGCGTTCACGGCGGACATGGACTTGTTGAGCTTCTTGGCCGACGGCTGTTTCGCCAGCGGCTGATCCTGCACCATCAAAACACATCGTCATTTCACGAATTCAGCGAGTGCTCCCAGCAGTCATGCTTGAACAAAATCCTGACGCGCGGGAAATTCGAATTCACCATTCGAATTTTATCCAATTTTTGAAAATAGAGAGTGCGCGAGGCAAATGGAAGCAGCTCCACTTTCTTACCATCCTTTGCTACATCCATGAAGAAAAGTAAAGACGTTTCTGACAAAACAAGTGACTAAAATTTAAAAATTGCCTGTTTGACGACACATTATACAAAAATACTCATATTTTCTAAAAACCGAACATGACCTTATTTGAAGATGTTTTTGATGAACAAATTTAATTAAGGATTTAATTATCAAACGGGATTTTACCGAACATGAGAACTGCGCGATTCCCTTAAGCGGCATTTACGGTATCGGAGGTCAAAATTTAATAAAAAAAATGGTGCTGTTTTTGAGAAAGAATCGTTTAAGAAACTTAAAAATGGCGTATATTTAACGCAAAAAATTGCCCGCAACATTACATAACTATACTGCATAAATAGTAGCGAGCAAGTAAAAAGAGCTGGTTCAGGACTGAATAGCCGTGAGGCTGGTTGGGGCGATACATCGCTGAGAAGGTCTTGGATCGGACGTGCATGGTGCGTTGCAGTTGCTTGTATGGTAGGGCGGAATCGGATTTTTCCAACGCAACTCGTTCTTCCGTTAGTTACGCTAGAGCTCACGGGTTGGCTGCAAATGTTTTGCTCTTGTGAGCATCTGGGAGCCTCACCTTGGCGGCGTTGCTGACTCGTCGTTCCAGCGTAGCGTTGCGTCGGCGCAGCTCCTCCAGCTCTGCGCGCAGAAGCTCCGCCTGCAGGTCGGCCTCGTGCACGCGCTGCTCCAGGTCGTGCGCGCGTTTGCTGGCCTCGCTCAGCTGCCCCCGCAGCGCCTCGGCCGCCTGCGCACGCCAAGCCCCACCACGGCCTCAGTTACGCACGCGCCCCTCGCCAACACCCTCGTCCACTCTACTCGCCAACGCCCTTGCCAACACCCTACGCCGTCGCCCTCGCCTTCACTCCTCGCCAACGCCTTCTCCCTCATCCGCGCCTCTGCCTTCGCCAACGTTATTGATCTAGCACTAGGCCTCGCCCTTTGCCAAGTCCCTTGCCGTCATCGCCAACGCCATCACTCTAGCTCTTGCCCTCGCCAACACCCTCGTCCTCATCCTCACCCACACCATTCGCCAATGCCCTTCGCCCTTGTCTTCACTCCTCGCCTCCGCCCTCGACAACACCCTCGCCCTCATTCGCGCCTCTGCCTTCGCCAACGTTATTGTCCTAGCCCTAGGCCCTTTGCCAAGTCCCTTGCCATCATCCTCGCCCTCGCCAACGCCATCGCTCTAACTCCTGCCCTCGCCAAAACCCCTCGTCCTCGCGAACACCCTTGCCTTCATCCTCCCTTGCCCAAGCTCCTCTCTAACACCTTGTGGCGCCTGCCCCCACGGCCTTGCGTTCGCCAGCGCCCTCGCACCTTCTCCGCCTCGAGGCTCCGCTTGGCCCCGCCCTCGTCGGCCGCCGGCACCGCCGCCTTGCGCTTGCGCTCCTCGTCCAGCTCCACCTCGAGGTTGAGGATGCGCGCCTGCAGCCGCTTGTTCTCCTTCTCCACCGCCTGCTTGTTGCGCAGCTCCAGCGCCAGCATCTGCTTGGTGGACTGCAGGTCGTCGCGCAGCGTGTCGATGTCGTCCAGGTCGTCCGGCTCGGCCGCGGCGTCCACCTCCTCCTGCGCCTGCGCCTGCTGCGCCTGCTCCTCGATGGTCAGCTGGCGGCGGAACTTGCGCAGCCCTGCCACGCACAAACAAACCCTTTCACTTTTTGCCAAGAATCGATTTGGAGGCAATTTCAAATGTGGCATTTGATCTTCATTATTAAGCAACCCTGAATGCACAAATGTTCTGTGGATTCATACATACTTTTTAACTTCGTCAGGACGTGGCCTGTCGAAGATCTGCGTATTAGGAGTTGCCTAGCAATCAGAGACGTATGTAATTTGTGTAACTGAAATTTCCCGCCACATGTGCGTTGGAAAAAAAGCGATCATTTTGGTACCCTCTACATGCTTTAGATGTTTTTAACATTTATTCTGTCACATCTGTGAATATAAGAGGAAGTATGTGTGGCACTGGGAGATAGCGACCTGCTGGCCGCAGCAGTGAAAGAATGAGAAGAAATAGTGGGAGGTATGAGAAGTCCGTTGTGAAGCTCACCTTCCAGAATGGGGCGACTGCGGTCGTTGGTCTTCACCTTCTTGAGCTTCACTCCCGACTGGATCTCCCTGAGCAGCAGGTTGTGCACGTTGGGCTTTTCCGAATCGTACATGAACTGGAAGCAGAGGTGCATCGTGAGTGAGTGACTGCGCGTCCGCGCGCGCGCGTGTGTGTGTATGTGTGTGTGCGGAAGGGGCCGTGACGCACCTGCCCCTTGACCTTGGCGCTGGGCAGCAGCGGCTGGCTGCGGTCGTTGCACTGCACGTGGCGCAGGCGCAGGCCCTGCTCCACCTCCTTCATCATGGCGCTCCAGTCGGGCCTCTTGCGCGCACGCCCCGTGCGCAGCTTCTCCAGCTTCTGCTCCTGCGACTTCGACAGAGGCTCCTTCTCTGCCGGGGCAGCAACACGGAACAATAATTATTTGTGCTCCGAGGACGTTCTAAGGATTCCAGTGATCGAGCGGTGACCCCCCCCCCCCCGCCCGAGCTATTGGAAGATCTTTAGACCCAGTGAACGCCCGTGGTACATACACAATTTTATTTTTTTCTCGCCCTTAAGAAGATATTTCATAAGAAGAGAAAGTTATGTATTCGTGCGCCGGAAATATGTTGAAATGGGTACATAAAGTTGACCTAATAGCTGTCTGCTATTTAGTTTATTTTTATTAATAAGGTTCCAAATTTTTTTATAGACAGTCAATTTTTTTATTTAAAACAACAATCATTTTTACATTCCACTTAACTGGCAACGTTTCGAAGGTCGAATGTGAAGAGGCCTGATGATGAAGGCACATTCCACTTTCGAAACGTTTCCACGCCACTGTTTTGTATGAAATACTAAGTGGAATGTAAAAATGATTGTTGTGTTTTAAATAAAAAATTGACTCTATAAAAAAATATGGGAACTTTTTTACTGAACATGAAATGGATGTAATTCGAATTATGAAAATATTTCTTATAAAATATTTACATTCAGTGAAGTCCAAACTACATTTTAATAAAAAGAAATTACGTTAACAAACTATTCATTAAACTAATTTTAAAAATAAAAATTGCTTGGCATCCTGGATTTAAATGTATGTGAAGAGGATATTTTTCTTTTTGAGAGAATTGATAGCCGTCGAATAAACGTGTTTCATCTCTGTGGCAGCCAATATTTCGCGGAAATTGGAATTAAATATTAAACACGGCGCCACGGATTCTTTTCTCATCTAAATGTGGCACTTTCAACGCTCACGCCCAATAGTAATACCGCGCAACATTTCTTGACCTGTGGCTTGGAGAAATGCGTGCAGAGTGGGGGTATTACGTAGGTCATTCAATAATTAAAGAGACAAATTGGTCTGGAGTAAAAACACTTGGTTGGACAAGTTTGGTAATTTTAAGTTCTAAAGTTTTTCACCTGCAGCAAGTTAAAAAAGAATCACAGAAAGTTGTTCAACCATTGTGGAATTTTCAAGTGAACCCGCCATAGTTCACCTTAATTTTGAGGTAAGGAACACAACAATGATGATCCTCCAGGTGTCTGGGCTCATCCCAGTGATGCGATGAAGAGGGGGGAGAGGGGAGAGGGGGAGAGAGAGAGACCGGATCTGATTTCCATTT